>CAUYQV010107623.1:0-11360 GCA_963574575.1 Galagoides demidoff
CCACGTACACCTAAGGTGGCGGGTTCGAATCCCCAGGCCGGGCGTTGTGGCGGGCGCCTGTGGTCCCAGCTACTTGGGAGGCTGAGGCAGGAGACTTGCTTGAGCCCAGGAGTTGGAGGTTGCTGTGAGCTGTGATGCCATGGCACTCTACCCAGGGGGATAGCTTGAGGCTCCATCTCAAAAAAAAAAAAATTAGTCTAGGTTTACATTATAGCAGGGACAGAAAGCAGTGACCATGAGGAACAGGACCAACAGAAAACCTAGTTGGTCATCCTGCCCTGTAGCCCGGACTCTTCCTTCCTGGTTGGCCTGGGGCCTGGACTATGCTTCCTGTTCAGCCCTTCCCAGGCCCTAAGATTCCCTCCTTCTTCTTCCCTCCCCCTTATTAGTTCTTGCCTGCCTTTCTTCATTCCCACCCTCTTTTCATCCCAGCTGTGGGAGTGAGGCCCCACTTCTGGCAGGCTAGAGCCAGACAAAGGGCCCTTATTCTCTGCAAAGAATCCCTGCAGTGTCTCCCACCCACTAAGGCCCCCTTCCAGGCTCAGGATGGTGTAAGTGGGGGTAGGGGGATCCTCTGGTGAGAAGGAGCAATTGGCTGGCAGGACAGAGAGTAGCCTTGGCTGTAGGCAGACCCCACAGGAGATTTACTATGTAAACATCACTCACAATAAAAGCCCGTTTTCACTCCCAGCCCCATCTCTCTAAGTAGGTCCCCTAAACTCTCCAAAGTTTTGTGTGTGTGTTTTTTTTTTTGAGACGGAGCCTCAAGCTATCCCCCTGGGTAGAGTGTCATAGCATCACAGCTCATAGCAACCTCCAACTCCTGGGCTTGTTTTTTTAAAAAATTACCATATTTTAAGGTTTTTCTTCATCTTTTTTTGTTTGGTTTTTGAGATAGAGTTTCACTTTGTCACCCCTGGTGGAGGGCCATGGCATCATAGCTCACAGCAACCTCGGACTCCCAAACTCAAGTGATTTTCTTGCCTCAGCCTGCCTAGTAGCTGGGATTACAGGCGTCTGCCACAACTACCTGCTATTTTTAGAGATGGAGTCTCACTAAGGTTCAGGCTGGTCTTGAATCTGTGAGCGCAATCCACCCGCCTCCACCTCCCAGAGTGCTAGGATTACTGGCGTGAGCCACCGCACCTGGCCACTCTTTCCTGGTCTTGATCTCTGCATGTTTCAGTATCTCTATCTCTCCATGTTTCTATGTCTCTATGTTTGTGGCCTTTATCTCTTGTCTGTCTTTCTTTACGTGGATATGTGTTTCCATATCTTTCTATGTGTGTTTCATTTATGATCTTCTGTCCTCTGTCTGTCACTTTGAGCCTGTGGATCTGAATGGCTTCTACCCGTCTCCACACTCTTACTCTCAAAGCTCTTTTTCAGTCTTCCTTTCTGCTCCATCCCAGACGCTCCTGGGATGGGCATGGGAGGTTTTTCTCCCCAGTTTACGGATTTGGAAGCTGAGGCTCTGGCTGCTAGTACCAGGCTCCAATCTCCGGTCTCTTCCCTCCACATTCTGGCCTTGCTCTTGTCCCTGAGGTACCGGTTAACCAATGGCCGGGCCCGGGAACTAGCACCTCGGACAGCTCAGAAGGTGCGGAGGCCGGCAGGTCTTCCATTCTCGCGATTTCAGGAGGCGCGGCCCTCGGAGTGGCGTGGGAGTCTCGCGAGAGTGGCTGCTGCAGGCCGTGGAGGCGCGGGCGCGCGTGGAGCTGGCTCCAGGCGCGCGCGCGCTCCCCGCCCCCAGCCCCGGAGCGGCTCGCGGCCGGCTCCGCGCGGCATCGCCGGGTGCAGCTCAGCGCAGCGCGGAGGACTTTAGGCAGCTGAACGGCAGCGGCAGGTGAGTCCGGCCTGGAGGCTGGGAACAGCTTTGCAGGGAAGCTGGGCACGGGCGAGGAGGGTGGTGGTCACCGCTTTAGCTTTGTACCCTCAACGCTTCACCTTTGGATGCAGCGGCAGGCCCAGATGCTGAGAGGTGGGGAGTCGAGGTGACCTTTCCTATTTAAGGTAGGGGAAAGAGCGCTCGGGGCACACCAAGCTTCTCAACTACTCCTGTCCCCGTCTTCGGCTCCTGCAGAGGGAACAGGGCTTTGGGTGACGTCAGACCCCTGGATTCTGGAGCCTTAGCCTTGGGCCCTTCATTCCCCCCAACCCTACTTGATATTCATTGGAAACAGATTTCTTCTCCTGGGGATGGCGCGCGGCTGGGGATGGGGACTAATGGAAGCGGGCGATTGTGGCCTCCTTTGGGTCCTTGCAACAGGCGCCTGCAGGTGGACAAGGGTGTTACCTTCTTCTCCTCTGTGGGGCGGCTGACCTTAGGACTGCGGGTCTGAGCCGCCCCAGGGTTGCTGGGGGATGGGTGCACTGGCTTAGGGCCGGACTTCCCCTGGGCGTTAGGTAGTGAGTTGGGGGTGCCAGATGTAGCTTATTCCAGTGCTGGTAGGAGTTGGTCACGAGGCTAGAGGTGAAGTGTTTGGGAACCGATTCCTGTCTCCGTTTCTGGGAGCTCCTGTTCTAGGGGCTTGGGGATCCAAGTAGAGACTCGGCCTGTGAATTCGCCATCACAGGCGAATTACCGGTTTAAACCGGTAATGTCCCAGCTTCCTGTTGGGGAGATCAGCGAGGTCCTGGCAGATTTTCCCACGGACACAGGGGGAAAGGGAGGCAAGAGCCAGCGAATAGGAGACTTTCTGGAGGTGGTGAGATTTGGATGGGTGGAGAGTCAAGAGGGCATTCCAGGGGAATGGTATGGGCAAAGGCATAGGCATAGCCATGGAATTAATAACAGCTGTTGGGGGCAGGGAGGGAGGCCAGGCCTGTGAGCTCAGCCATGTGACTGTGCCTATGGGGTGGGGTCTGGAGTCTGGAGAATTTTGCAAACTGCCCTACCTGTTCCGTGTTGTGGAGCTGGGCTCTGAAAGGAGATTCAGGCCCAGGAATGGCAGAGAGATTTTGAGGGGCTACACATGTCTTGCTCATTTATGTTTGATCTGGCCTTGGTGAGCTTTAGGACAAAGTCTCCAGGGAGGACTAGCTCTAGTGAATGGACTACCCCAGTGTGGTCCTGGAAGGGGATCTCTGGATAGGGACCTTGGGCTCTCTGGCTGTTTCTTTAACCCTTTCCCTGGCTGGCCACCTTTGAACAAGTTGAATCCCTTCTCTGGGCATCTCTTTGCCAGCACCCTTCTGTAGGGATGAGATAATAGGACTAAGTGGTGACCTCTTTTGAGGAAGTTCCTTGTTCTAGTTTAGAATGTTCCTCCCAGTTTTTCTCCCTCTTCCTTTTCCCTTCCTCTTTGCTCCCTCTGCCTCTCTCTCCCTGTCCTCTACACTCCCCACAGCATTTCCTCTGCAGGCTGCACTTCCTTCCCTCTTTCCAGCCTTGGAGTCTCCAAAGGTTTCCTGGAGGAAGTGCTGGAGGAAGTGCTGGAGGAAGTGCGATGCAGCAGAATTGACAGAAGCTGTGCACTTAGCCTGATTGGGGGAGGGCATCAGTTGCCTCACTCCTACCCTTTGGGAGAGTGTCCAAGTCTTAAGCAAGTATATGGATTAATTATGCTCTGTGCCTCGTCTCTCCTGGAAATTCTGTCTGTGGAGGAGTGAGAAAGAGATTAGATGAGAATGAGTGAGCACTTAGCGCCCAATGACTAGTTCAGAATCTATACAGTGGGATGCACAGAAGTGTTGTCTGGAAAGGCATCCCAGAAGAGGTGGGATGTGAGAAACCAGTAGGATTTAGAGGAGCCAACGGTGCTGCCAGTTTAGGCTCACTGGAAGCAGAGGGGGTGGCTAGACATAATCTCCTGCATGAAGCTGGATGTGTAGGAAGCAGGTCAGCCTGTGGTAGAGAAGCAAAGGGTGGTAGGGAGGGAGGTTTGTATCAGCACAGAGCCTTGAATGCTAGGCACAGGATCTGTAGGAGGCTACTGAAGAGTCATCAGCAAGACAGTGACAGCAGGGCCAGGAAACTGCTGTCTTCTGAGGATGATTCATAGTTCTGGAATTTCAGGGCTGGAGATGGGGCTGGTAGTAGGATAAGAAGACCAGAGACAGAGCAGAAGGGGGGAAACTTCCATTTTAGGAGATAGGCTCTGAGTAGGTAGAAAAAAAAAAAGACCTTTTCTATGCTGGGGATGAGAGGCTTATCCTAGTGAACAGGGATCCCTGGAAATAGCCCCAGGCATCTGATCTGATCTGAGAACAGGCTTGACTCCTGTCTGTCTGCCACAGAATTCACTCTCTCACTGTGGGAACCTCTGTTCCAGCTTCACAGTAAGGAATGAAATACATTATTGTCAGGATTCAGGTAGTATTTGCTGTAGTACTGATACCTTAGATGTTATTAGTACCTAGATGTTTCCTTAGGCCTACATCTTTGGGGGGATATATACCCCCACACACAATTTCCATTCTGAAAGATTCTTAATTGGGCTGGGCATAGTGGCTCACGCTTGTAATCCTAGCACTCTGGGAGGCCAAGGCAGGTGGATTGCCTGAGCTCACAGGTTCAAGACCAGCCTGAGTAAGAGCAAGACCTCATCTCTAAAACTAGCCAGGTGTTGTGGTAGGTGCCTATAGTCCCAACTACTTGGTGGCTGAGGCAAGAGAATTGCTTGAGCCCAAGAGTTTGAGGTCGTTGTGAGCTATGACACCACAGCACTCTACCAAGGGCCACAAAGTGAGACTTTGTCTCAAAATAAAAAAAGAAAAATTCTCAATTGAAGAGCAAATTGCTATTTCTTCTGTTTTTTAGTTTTAAAACTTTGGGGGGCAGTGCCTGTGGCTCAAAGGAGTAGGACTCTGGCCCCCAGAGGTGGCGGGTTCAAACCCAGCCCCGGCCAAAAACTGCAAAAAAAAACAAAACAAAAAACCAAACTTTGATTTACAGAGGTCAGGGACTGTTGTCCTCCCCAAATCTCCTATCCACAATTTCAAAGGCTAGCCTGAAATTAGGGCAGAGAAGCTTAGAGGCTTCCATTTCTGTGACCCCAGCCTCCTGCAGCTCTCCCAAGTCCTGAATTCTCTCTGCTTTAACCTTTATACACACACAAGGCAGCTTTGCCCTGTGCTCTGGCTTCTGCTCTGAATCATCCGTACTTTGAGCACTGACTTCTCTGTAACTGTGAGCATACATTTGGGATTTTTTTTTTTTTTTTTTTTTGTAGAGACAGAGTCTCATTCTGTCACCCTCGGTAGAGTGCCGTGGCGTCACACAGCTCACAGCAACCTCCAACTCCTGGATGATTCTCTTGCCTCAGCCTCCCAAGTAGCTGGGACTATAGGTGCCTGCCACAATGCCAGGCTATTTTTTTGTTGCAGTTTGGCTGGGGCCGGATTTGAAGCCGCCACCCTTGGTATATAGGGCCGGTGCCCTACCCACTGAGCCATAGGTACTGCCCTTTTTTTTTTTTTTTTTTTTTTAATTGAGACAGAGTCTCATTCTGTTGCTCAGGCTAGAACGCCATGGCATCAGCCTAGCTTATAGCAACCTCAAACTGAAAGATGGATCACCTGGCTCAAGTGATCCTCCTGAGTAGCTGAGATGATAGGCAACCACATTTTTCTATTTTTAGTAAAGATGGGGTCTTACTCTTGCTCAGTTGGTCTCAAACTTCTGAGTGCAAGTGATCCTCTTGGTCTTCCTGAGTAATAAGATTACATATGTAAGGGTGGGACCCGTGGCTCTGTGGGCAAGGTGCTGGCCATATACACAGAGGCTGGTGGGTTCAAATCCAGCCCAGGCCAGCTAATAAAAACAACAATGACAACTGCAACAACAACAAAAAAATAGATGGGTGCATGCCCCTATAGTCCCAGCTACTTGGGAAGCTGCAGCAAGAGAATCACTTAAGCCCAAGAGTTTGAGGTTGCTGTGAGCTGTGACACCACAGCGCTTTACTCAGCTTGAAATTCTGTCTCAAAAAAAAAAAATTACAGATGTAAGCCATCATACCCACACAGTGAGCACACCTTTGGGAGACAGGCTGGGACCAGGGACAGGTTAGGCTGGAGCCAGGGTTAGGATGGAGTCTCCTTTGAGGCTCCTGCAATCTAATTATTTACCTCCCTTTTCCCTGTTCCCATTAGTTTCCCATTCCATTTTATTCTGTGAGAGTATTCCAAACTGGACTATTCTCCCAAAGCCCTTTACTCATGTAGAAGGTGATTGAGGTGCGTGTGTGGGAGACAGAATAACATCCATGTTTCCCCATTTCTCTCAAATCACAGTAGGAGATTCCTAGTATATGATGCACCCAATCTGTGCTATGGATGCCCACCCAGCCTGTCTACTGAGATACCATTGTCCCTCAGTTATTTCCTTCTTCCTGTATCTTCAGCCTATAGTATTTCCCAGAATACCTTCCTCCCACCTTATAAAAATTCTCAAATTGGCTCGGCACTTGTGGCTCAAGTGGCTAAGGTGCCAGCCATGTATACCTGAGCTGGAGGGTTCAAATCCAGCCGGGACTACCAAACAATGATGACTGCAACCAAAAAATAGCTGGGTGTTGTGGTGGGCGCCTGTAGTCCCAGCTACTTGGGAGGTGGAGGCAGGAGACTCTCTGGAGCCCAGGAGTTGGAGGTTGCCGTGAGCTGTGATGCCATGGCACTCTACCCAGGGCAACACCTTGAGGCTCTGTCTAAAAAAAAAAAAAAAAAAAAAAAGCTTAAATCTGTTATCGTGGAAAAACCTTTTTAACCCTGTCTCTCTCACTGCTGCCATTTTCAACCCGTGACTTTGTCTTACTACAAAAGATGGATATATGACCATTGTAGAAATTTTAGAAAATAAAGATAAGAAGAAAGAAAACAACTTATCAGAGATAACTACTACTAGTAATCTTTGGCATATGGCGTTTTGTTATCACTGATGTTCTATGTGTGTGTGTATATTGAAAGACTAGTCTGCTAAATCTGTCCCTCTACTTCTCCCTCATATTTCCCTAATTTCTTGGCAGCTTGGGTTCTGTACTACCATTTACCTGAAACTGTGACTTCCTGACTGCCAATCAGCTTGTCATACTTGACACTACTCCCTTGCCATTGTTAACCCAGCTGACCAGTCATTGAAAAGATTGAGATAGATCTATATTCATTGACATGAAAAAACTTCATGAGATATTGTTGAGTGGAAAAAAACAGGTTATAAAACAGCATGTATAGGCTTAGTGCTTATAACTCAGCAGCTAGAGCGCCAGCCACAGATACCAGAGCTGGCCAGTTCGAACCCAGCCCAAGTTGCCAAACAACAATGACAACTACAACCAAAAAATAGCCAGGTGTTGTGGTGGGTGTCTGTAGTCCCAGCTACTTGGAAGGCTGAGGCAAGAGAATCACTTGAGCCCAAGAGTTTGAGGTTGCTATGAGCTGTGATGTCATGGCACTCTACTGAGGGCAGCATAGTGAGACTCTGTCTCAAAACAAAAACAAAAAACCAGCATGTATAGAATGATCTCATTTTTGTTATGTATGTTTATATAGACATTAAAAATGAAAACAAACAAAAAAAAAATCCCCAAACCTAACGGTCAGACTGTTAAAGGGATGGCCTCTGAGAAGGTAGATTTTGGAAAGATTTTTCTGCTTGATGTATTTAGATTTTTTTAAACTTGCGAATGTTGGCTTGGCACCTGTAGCACAATGGTTACAGCGTTAGCCACATGCACTGAGGCTGGCGGTTCGAACCTGGCCTGGGCCAGCTAAACAATGACAACTGCAGTTGTAATCCCAACTACTTGGGGGGCTAAGGCAAGAGAATCACTTAAGCTCCAGAGTTTGAGGTTGCTGTGAGCTGTGACACAACGGCACTCTACCAAGGGCAACATAGTGAGACTCTGTCTCAAAAAGAAAATAAAAAAATAAACTTCTGAATATTTTTATACATAGCTTAAACAGCATCATTATTTTAAAAATATTCTTTGAGACTATATACACACACACACACACACATATATATATATATATATTTTTTTTTTTTAATGAGAAGACAGGTCAGTACCAGTAGCACAGTGGTTACTGTGCCGGCCACATATACCAAGGGTGGCAGGTTTGATCCCGCCTCAGGCCAGCTAAACAACAATGACAACTGCAACAAAAAATAGCCGGGCATTGTGGCAGACTCCTGTAGTCCCAGCTACTTGGGAGGCTGAGGCAAGAGAATCGCTTAAGCCCGAGAGTTTGAGGTTGCTGTGAGCTGTGACACCACAGCACTCTACTGAGGGTGACAAAGTAAGACTCTGTCTCAAAAATAAATAAATAAATAAAAATAAAAATAAATGAGAAAAAGAATAGAATTCTTCAGTGACTCCCATGACTGAAGATAAGATCCTGCTGATCCTGCTCATGGCCTTCAAAGGTCAGGAGGACATGGCCCATCCACCTTTCAACCTTAGTTTTGTTCCTTCCCTCCCTCCCTCCACCTTGAGCTTCATCTATGCTTTTTTCTGTTCCTTGATTATGCCTTGCTATTCTTCTGACCTTCACACCTGCTGTCCTGACTCCCTGCCCACCCTGTTCATTCTTTAAGATTCAACTCTGAAATCACCTCCTCTAAGAAGCCCTCCTGAACTCTAAGACAAACCAGGGAGGTGTTACTCGGTATCCCCATAGCTCCTTTACCTGTACTCCCAGAGAATTTAGGCTGTGTTGCACAAAGCTGGGTCTTCTGTGTTTATCCTCCTACCTGCATCTTGTGTTCTCGATCACAGAGAAAATTGAAGCAGGCACATGGGACTCTTTCACTTCCATTCCAAGACCTCCAGCGTACCTGCATCTACTAATATACTGTTTTCCTGTTCCTCCTTGCACTGTCAGGTAACCTCTGTCTCTGCTATAACTGCAATTTTTATCTGGATTCTTCTACCTTATTTCCATGTTAAATGATCCCTAGCTGCAGTCTTCTCTAGACACCTTCCCCGTATCCCACCAGGTAGTCCCCTGTCTCTGTACTATTAGCCAGGCTTCTCCACCTGCTCTTGGTTTGCCTACCCGCTCTAATTTGGCTGCTGCTCTCACCACCAAAACAGGTCTCAGTGAACTTACAACTGACTTGATGTTGCTAAACGTAATGAATGCTTTTCCCAGCCCTTTCACACGGTACCTCTTCTTAGCATTGTCACATTTGTACACTCTGTACCTTTGGCTTTGGACACTTCATGCTTTCCTCCTGCCTCATCAACTGCTCCTTCTTTTTCCAGCTCATCTTCTGCTGCTTAATTTTTTCTCCTTTTTCTCTTTTTTGAGATAGAATCTCACTCTGCTCCCTGGGCTAGAGTGCAGTGAAATCATCACAGTTGACTGCAACCCCAAACTCCTGAGCTCAGGCAGTCTTCATCATGCCTTGGCCTCCCAGAGTGCTAGGATTACAGGCATGAGCCAATGTGCTCAGCTGGGCACTGTGCTTCTAAATCAGGCGTTCTCAAACTATGGCCCATGGGCCACATGTGGCCCACCTAGGACATTTATCCAGCCCACTGGGTGTTTTTGCCGCTGCTGCCTATCCTGCTTAGCAGCCAACTCATCCCAGGGCCCACAGTCTGGCCCTCCAACGGTCTGAGGGACAGTGAACTGGCCCCCTGTTTAAAAAGTTTGAGGACTCCTGTTCTAAATACTTAAGCATTTATCTGCTAAGAACAAAGACATTAACATTGACTAGTGGTATCTACAATATAGTCTAGCTGTTCTAAAACTGTCCATTATAGCTATGATTTAAAAAATCTAGGGTGCACCAAAGCAGGAGTCTTCAACCCATGGCCCTGGGCTGCATGCTGATTTTGTGAGGACCTTTTTCACTCATCTGCAGTGTCAGATATTAGGAAGAGTATGCATGCATGGACCTTTTTTTTTTCTTATCAACTTTTCTTACTGTTTGTGGATTTCTTTCTTTTCTTCTTTCTTTCTTTCTTTTTTTTTTTTTTTTTTGAGACAGAGTCTCACTATGTCGTCCCCAGTAGAATACTGTGGCATCATAGCTCACAGCAACTTCCAACTCATGGACTCAAGCGATTCTCTTGCCTTAGCCTGCCAAGAAGCTGGGATTACAGGTGCCCGCCACAACTCCTGGCTACTTTTTTTGTTTTAAATTGTACTTGTCATTGTTGTTTAGCAGGCCCGGGCCAGGCTCAAACCCTCTAGCCCTGGTGTATGTGGTGCCTCTATAACCACTGAGCTATGGGCACCAAGCCTTCTTTTTTTCTTTCTTTCTTTCTTTCTTTTTTTTTTTTTTTTTTGAGATAGAGTCTCGTTCAGTCACCCTGGGTAGAGTGCTGTCGTGTCCTAGAGTGTTTGTGTTTTTTATGTGGCGTAAGACAACTCTTCTAATGTATGGCAGAGGAATAAAAAGGTTGGATACCTCGTGCTAAAGGCTTTCCATTGCATGTGGTTGCATGTCTCCTAGTGTGTTAATTTAGATGAGGCCGCTCACCAATTTTTGTCTTTCATGACATTAACATTTGTCTTGTAGAATTTCCCACAATCTGCATTTGTCAGATTGTCTTTTCACAATGATTTTTAGGTTAAACATTTTTTGGCAACAGTATTCACTGATGGTCTTGTGTCCTTCTGTGCATATCACATCAGGAGGCACATGCAGTTCTTTCATCCCATTGTCAGAGATGGTAAGTTTGATCACTTGGTCTGCCAGATCCTCTCATTACTAAAGTACTTGCTGTGATTAATAAGTGGGCTGGTTGGGGGGGAGGGGTGACACTCAGACTATGTGACTCTCTTCTTCCCTAGCAACTTTTTTTTTTTTTGAGATGAAGTCTTTCTCTGTCACCCTGACTAGAATGCAATAACATCATCATAGCTCACAGCGACCTCCAACTCCTGGGCTTACGCGCTTCTCTTGCCTCAGCCTCCTGAGTAGCTGGGACTACAGGCACCTGCCACAATACCCGGCTATTGTTGCAGTTTGGCTGGGGCTACGTTTGAAACTGCCACCTTTGGTATATGAGGCTGGCACCCTACACACTACGCCACAGGTGCCACCCAATTTTTGTATTTTTTTAAGAGGCTGGGTGTTGCTCTTGTTCTGGCTAGTCTTGAGCTTTTGTCCTTAAACAATCCCCCCACCTCAGCCGCCCAGAGTGTTAGGGTTACAGGTGTCAGTCTCTATGTCTGACTGTGTTATCAGTTTAATGTACAGTTAGCTTCATTTGTTTATGTTTCAACTTCAGAGCTTGTTTTTCTTCTGGTTTACGTTTTTGAACATCTAAGTCATTATATGTATGAAAGTACATGAAAAGCTTTACCCAAAGAAATCTCTCTATTCACCTTAGCTGTTCCATCATGTAGGTACTATTTCATTAATTTTTTTTTAATTCTTACTGTATTCTTTTTTTTTTTTTTTT
>CAUYQV010107626.1:0-13540 GCA_963574575.1 Galagoides demidoff
CACTCTGCGTTCAGTTTATTTTTGATGGGAGTAGGGCTGGTTAGTTGTAGGTCCTGCTGCCACTGCCGCCACCACCACAGCATGCACAAAAGATTCTTCAGTGTTTGTAGGAAGGGAACCAATTCCCCCTGTGGGTTGCCATGTCAGTGCAGCTCCACACAGACTTCCAAAATTGCAGATGGATCGGTTCCTAAGCAGAGTCCCTTCCCCTCAAGTTTCTGTCCAAATGCCTGGATCCCTGATGCCCCAAACCAGGTCTAAATGGCTCCCCTTTCTGGCTGCCAAATTCTGCTCGGGAATCCACACCTCACCACACTCTCTGCAAAACACACAAACTCCCCAGGAATTGGGCACAGAAGTCTTTCCTGGGGGAGGGATTGGTTTCTGCCTCTCAGGGTGCCAGCCACGGACCTGGTGCTGCCAGTCACAGCTGCCGCAGGTTGCAGCTGGCGCAGTTTCAGCTGCTGCCCTGAGTTTTTTCTGGCAGACACCGTAGTGCTGGGCTGCATTTCCAATCCAGCAATTCACCTCCTTGTTGCACGCCCTGCACTGCTTGTCCGTGCCAGCACTGCACTCCATGCTGGAAAGATCTAGCCCCCCCCCAACCTGAAACCACTAGGAGAGTTGACTCAGGGATGCATCCCCTCTGCCATCTTGCTCTGCCTCTATCCTATCCCCTTACCCCTCTAGCATACCCTCTACCCCTAATTATTGGCTTGAACTGCTGCCATACCCAAAAATACAGCAGCATCTGCTCACTAGTTTTCTTTACCTGCAAAAGGTTTTTGATGATCCAATAAAACACAAATCCAATTAGTCAAAACAAGAACAGAGAACCAGCAGAAGCTCCAAATAAAGTATAAATTTTATCCATTGGATTCAATTGGGCAGTTCCTTCAGATATACCTTTTAAAATTTCATCTCCATTAATTTGTTCTAATTTTTTCTCAAAAGTTTTATATACTTGGTGTTGTAACTCAATTATATCAGCAGTTAAATTTTCATGGTTTAGCAAATGTTTTCTGACTTTACTCCAAGGAAACAATGTTTCATTATAAAAACAAAAAACAAAAACAGGGGTTACACAAGAAGAAACATTCCAATCACATTTTAATTTGATCTGCTTCTCTAAACTATACAATTGGTCAGCTAACAAAATTACTGTCTGTTCTAAATCAACCAATTCGTTATGTATTTCAGTCTCAGTTTGTTTTTGAGTAACCCATAGTTTCTCAGCATCACTATGCCATTCAGATACAACTTTTTCAGTTTTTATGGATTCAGTGAGAGCTACTCCAGCGGCTGCTGCAGAGGCCATGACAGCTATAATTCCAAGAGTTGCTGCTATCAGAAGGCTAATGAATCTCTTTGTTCTCTTTGTCAGCTTCTGGGCTAAACTCACTAGGATAGAAATGGCTGGGGACTCCTCCCATGGTCTCATCATCTTCATGGGGAGACAAATACTGGTTCTGGCTTGGAGTAGATAAATCCTATCTTAGGAAAAATTAAATCTCATAGATACATTACAACATGTAAACATTTGACATTTGCCTGGACAATGTATTTCTGCAGTCTCTTTATTCCAGGTAATATTTCCAACTAGCCAAACATAGGGAAGATTTACACAAGCATAAGTAAAACGGGCTTCTTGCCATTTGAAATGAAAAGTCTGCTGAAAATGATGTCCAGATTTATGTATATGCACGCCTTTCCATGCATGTAATCCAAATAGAGCCGCTCCAACTTTCCATAAATCAGGTTGTGATGGATAGCCATAAATACCTGGAGCAGGTGGTACAAAACCACTTTCTTTCCACAAAAGCTCCTTTGATGAGGAGTAAATTATATCAGTGGAATTTCTATAATGAGTAAGATGACTACAACAAGATTTTTCCATCACACAGGCTAAAGGTCTCTAGTCAGTAATAGATCCAAATTTAGTTTGTCTCAAAGCATACAAATAGGAGCCTCGACATTTTGACCAATGAATCCAATCAGCAATATCAGTAAACACATGCAACTTGCACTGAGGCAAATGGGGCAACAGTGCATGTTGGTTTAAAATTAATTTAGTAAAAGTCATTGTAGTTAATAAATACATTTCATGATGCCCAGAATTATTTCTTAAACTAACCCACTGTTGTAAACCAAAAGATAAACAAGGAGGTTCCGGGCCTAAACATATAGGTGGTCCCGTGACTCCAGTGGAATAATTGGAGAGGACTGTCCCCTCTTCTTCTGGCTTAAAGGGACCTCAATCATCATATGGTCCCAGAAGCCATGAACTTTCATTCACATAGATAGAAACTGATGGTTCAAACCATGAAACTCCTCTTAACGATAGTGGGTTAGGAATGTAACTCCAATAAGTGTAATTTTGTTGTGCACGTACCTGTGTGTTAAGTATGGCTATCATTGAAAGAAACAAGGCTTGAGAGGTCATTGGTTGATTGCTCACCATCACAGTTGTTCTTGCTTCCTGGTAGAGTGGACAGATCCCTCTCCATGTTGTTGGAGGAGGAGAGCTCCGGTTTCTTTGCAATCTCCCGACTGGATCGGGGGATCAATTGATTTCTCTGTTCCTCCAGTGACAGACAGGACATCCTCACAGTCAGATTCCTGGTTTGTCTTTGCTGTGCCTGTCGGCAGGAGCATGGTGTCATGTCTCAGTTTGATGTGTTTGTCTGGGAACTAGAATTCACTGTTTCCTGCTGAGATAAGAGCATACCCTCTACCCCAATGCATGACTACAGCCAGAAGCCATTCATTTTTCATTATGTCTTTGTACTACACAGGCTGGTTAATGGCTGGTGGTCTTGTTTTAACCCAGAGTTTATCAGAAGGATCTTTTCCTTAATTATCCAAATTTTAAAAATTTAAAGTAAAAAGAGCTCAGTGTATTCTATTATGGGGAGTAGCATTATATCCTATTCCCCCTTTCTGTTTGAAGAGCATATCTTTTAAAGTTCTATTTTGTCTTTCAATGATAGCTTGTCCAGTGGTATTTCCTGGAATTCCTGTAATATGCTTAATATGATATGCTTTAAAAAATGATTGACATTTATTGGAAATATAGGCTGAACCATTATCTGTTTTGATGGCTGTTGGAACACCCATAACAGCAAAAGCTTCTAATACGTGTATAATAACAGCATCTGCCTTTTTGGAGGTTAATGGTGTGGCCCATGAGAAATGAGAATAAGTATCAACTGAATGATGGATATATTTAGACTTATCAAATTCTGCATAATGAGTTACATCCATTTGCCATAAGTCATTGGACTTAACCCCCCCTGGGATTTGTTCCACTAGGCAAAGAGGGGATAGTTACTAATTGACAAGTGGGACAGGAACGTAAAATTTCTTTAGCTTCTTTCCATTTTATTTGAAATTTATGTCTTAAAGAAACTGTATTATTATGATGGAGACTATGTTCCTCTTTGGCCCTTTGAACAGATCCTACTGAGATATCAATTTTTTCATTACCTTTACTGAGAGGGCCTGGCAGGTTTGTACAGGCCTGAACATGGGTAATGTACAAATGAAAATTTTGATTTCAAATTAATAACTGCAATGAATTAAATAATTGAAGTAATTCAAATTGATCATTAGATAATGCAGTAGTTTCAATATTTTGAACCACGTGGGCAGAATACACGAGTCAGTAAGAATGTTTAGGGGACTATTAGGAAAATATTCTAATAATAAAACAATGGCAAATAGTTCAACCTTTTGTACAGACAGATAAGGAGATTGTTTAACCTTTTGTATAGTCCCACATATATAGCCAGCTTTTCCTAATGTATTAGCATCATTAAAACAAGTTAAAGCATCATTAATAGGTTGAGACATTACAATTTTAGGTAAAATCCAGGAAGTTCTCTTAAAAAACTGTATTCTTTTATCTGGGGGGTAATGATTATTAACAACTCCTAAATAATCAATGAAAGCAATTTACCAATCTTGCGACATCTTGAAGATATCAGCAATTTGTTTATTTGTCATAGGAACAACAATTTTATCTGGATCTCTTCCTACCACTTGTCGAAGCCTTTGCCTCCCTTTAATAATTATATGAGCCATTTTTTCCACATAAGGCTGGAGTTTTTTAACAGCTTTCTGTGGCAGAAAACACCATTCAAGAAAACTATCACTCTGAGTTATTAATCCGGTGGGGGAATGTTCAGAAAGGAAAAACATATAAAATAAAATTTCCATTATTAGTAATTCGATCTAATTGTGATTCCTGAATATGTTTTTCTAACCATATTAGTTCCTTTTCAGCTTCAGGAGTCAAGGCCCTGGGACTGTCTAAATGAGTATCTCCTTCTAATATTGAAAACAAATTAGAGAGTAAGTGGGAATTCCTAAAGAAGGATGTACCCAATTAATATCACCTAATAAATTTTGGAAATCATTTAAGGTTTTAAGAGAATTTCTTTGAATTTGCACCTTTTGAGGAATAATTTGTTGGGCAGTAATCATAGAGCCCAAATATTTCCAACAGATCAGTTCTCTGAATTTTTTTCTGGTGCTACATGTAAGCCATAATCACTAAACAATGAGCAAGCAAATTGGACAATAGTATTAACAGTGCATTGATCCGAATGAGCAAATAAAATATCATCCATATAGTGATAGTAAATACCATCCGGAAATTGAATTGCCAATTTTTTCAAAGGTTGATGTACAAACATCTGACACAAGGTGGGGCTATTTAACATGCCTTGTGGCAGAACTTTCCACTGAAAACGTTTTCTTGGGGCATTATTATTTAAGCAAGGGGTGGTCAATGCGAAATGGTCAGAATCAGCATCTGTTAAGGGGATGTCAAAAAAAACCAATCTTCCAAATCAATAATAATAATATGATAATTTTTAGGAATTCCAGGCTGTAAAGGACCCACAGGTTGAATTATAGCATTCAATCTCCTAAGATCAGTTAATATTCTCCATTTACCTGATTTCTTTCTTAATACAAATACAGGAGAATTCCAGGGGCTGACAGAAACTTTAATATGATTTAAAGCTAACTGTTCTATAACTAATTC
Source organism: Galagoides demidoff (assembly GCA_963574575.1). NCBI lineage: Eukaryota > Metazoa > Chordata > Mammalia > Primates > Galagidae > Galagoides > Galagoides demidoff. The sequence continues at coordinate 5,051 of CAUYQV010107626.1, forward strand.
TTGAAGCGCCTCAAGTTTTTCTTTAGGCATGGGCCACTGCTCCACCCAGATAGGGGTGTCTGATGTCTAAGTCAAGGGTAAAGCGAGGTGCTCAGCAGTGACCCTTACTGAAAAGGCTCAGGAAGAACTGGAAACCCAAATCCAGATCTATTCATTGCCCTTCCTTGTGATAGATTCCTTTTTTGACTGAGTAGATTGAACATGATTATAGTCCATATCAAACATCATGTTCTTTACAGTAGAAGGGATAGTGGGAATTGTAATCATAGCCCCACCACCCTCCACTGTTGTAATAAATCTCTGCCCCACAGAGTAAGTGCAGTAGGAACAACATAGTGCTTAATTGTAGCTGACTGGCCATCAGGGCCTTGACAAACTAAAAGTTTCCACACTCAGTTCTATGTTAGACATAGTTCCCTAACCCCACAAAAGTGGCTTGAACTGTTTGTTTTTTCCAAGGAGATGGCCAATCAAAGTTAGCAAAAATGGAGACGTCGGCTTCTGTATATCAACAAGCCCTTCAGTTTCAATTCCACCTTGAAATGAAACTTTACACCTAGGTTGAGAAGCATAAAGAAAAGTATGCCAAAATACATGAGTCCCTGTACTTCCCCAACCTCTTGTTCTATTAACTGGAGCAGACTTCCCCTTAAAATAGGGAAGCAATAACAATTGATTGATATGCTGCCAAATGGATAGTGCTATAGGTTGAGACACAGAAACCATGACATAAATTTCTCCTTCATAATCAGAATCAATGACTCCAAGATGAACAAACAATCCCTTGATTGTAGAACGACTTCTACCAATAATTAGACAGAGTCTTTAGGAATGGAGCCATATACTCCCCATAGCTAAAGTATAGAGAGTATCTCTGTGTAAGAGTTATTTCCTCTACTATGGGCAGATCTAAAGAAGCACTGTTATGAGTAGCATGAAAGAGATCAGTTAACAAAGGTCTTGGCTGGGTGCTGTTGTAAAATAACATCAGAGGCTGTAGCCTTAGGCGTTGTAATATTAATGGTAGCTGGGACAAAAGTCTCCTGAAGAGTGAAAAAGCCATTAGATTTTAAGATAGCAAGGTTTCAGGTGATGGCTGATCTGGAGGTGCTGTCACTCCCGTGGCTTCCGGAAAGGTTTGGGCTGCTGAACCTGTTTTGTTCTTCTGGCCCCGGGTCAGGACCATCTTGGGGTTTTTTGGCTCCTTGGGAAGGAGCATATTGCCATCTTTATCTTTAATAGAACAGCCCTCATTTGTCCAATGCCTGCCTTTTTTGCAAGGGTGACACAGACCTGATGGTAAAGGGGGGTCAGGGGCTTTCTCTTTTTTACCTTTATTACAACCCTTTCTTATGTGGCCACTTTTGCCACACTTATAATATCTTGGATTGTGGCTCTTGAGAGCAGCGGCCATATGGGCCCCTATCTGATATCCTATAAGAGCGGCTTGGAAAGAGGAGGTGCCCAATATTTTTACAAGCTCTAATAAATTTCTCAATTGAGGCATTTTCCTCATGCCTAATGGGTGCCGATACCCTCTGGCAATCCTTGTTAGCATTTTCCTAAACCAAAGATAATAATAACATACCTTGTGACTCAGGTTCAGGAATTACTTGCCTAATAGCAGTGCGAAGTTTAGCAAGAAATTCAGCAGTAGGACTTTGAATAATTTTTGTGAAATATTCTCCTTCTCCAGGGCCATTAAGTTGGGCCCAGGCTTGGAGACAAATACTCCTTATTTCTAATAAAATATTATCAGGAATTTCAAGATGTCTATCTAAAATCTCCTGTGCCTGTCAGTTGATGGTATGGCAAAGCCCAGAGAGATAGGGCGTATCTGTCCAGAAAAGCCTCAGGGGTATGAGCCTTAGTGTTCTAGGTTCTGTGGCTGCTGCTCTTCACCTTAGGGTACTGCCACTCCAATGTGGTTCCCTCTCAACTGACCATCCTCTCATCGTTCTTGGGCCGCCGGGCCTGGGGTGCCAGGAATGTGCAGGTCGATCAGTCCTTGGGGGGCCTGCTCAGGTACCCCGAGCAGCAGCTGAGCACCAGCAGCCCCAAGAGGGAATGCACAGGTCGATCAGTCCTCAGGGTGCCCTGCTCTAGTGCCCTGAGTGGCGGCAGAGCACCAGCAACCACGCGGGGAACACTCAGTTCAAGCAGTTCTCCAGCTGCCAGGGCCGGAACAGGGTGCTTGGTCCTGCAGGGGTAGGGGGACGCTGCTTTGGGGCCTCCTCTTACTGTCTCTGCAGGCAAGGGGGGAAGGGTGGACTGGGAATTCAAAATGGCAGTGAAACATTAGTTCTATCTTTCTGCCTGGCAAGAGGGTGTTCGGAGTCTCAGCAGGGTCCCTCTAGGGGAGTAGACCCCACTTTCTGTAGCTCTCACACATGGGGTGAGACAATAAGTCCTCAGTTCACCTGGCTTGCCTATAGGAAACTCACAGGAGCAGATGAAGAGAAGATAAAGAGAAAAACACAACTTTCTTGGAGGAGGGGATGGACACCCTTCCTTTGGGATGTATTATGTACCTGTAGATTGCTTTCTAGGAGTCGCAACTTGCCTCAGCAGAGGTATCCTGCAGATATCACTCTTCTCTCTTGTCTGGGCTCCTAGTCTTCAACTTTTTTGGGTATTTTCTGGGCTTTATCCTTCCCTCTGGATGGGAGCTTCTGTTGGAGGCTGGTACCTGTCAGCCATCTTGCCCCTCCCCTCCCACAGTCTGCTCTCTTTGAGCTGATCAGCCGTTCACTTCATCCTCCATCGATAAGGAAACCAAACAGCACTTCATTTTTTTTTTTTCCCAGAAAAACTTTCCACTGGGGAGAAGATCCTGTCCTCTTTTCTCTCATAGTTTCACTATTCAAGCCCTGTTTAACTCATTTTGTTTTTAATTTTTTCTCTCCCACTTCTCATGCCTCGGGAGCTGCCCTTGTCTCTGCTGTTCCCTCCCCCTAGACCTGCGTTTCTTGTTTTAATTTTAAAGACCAAGTTTTGTAAAGTATTCTAGATTTTAGGGGAATGATTCATAGTCTTTCCATTTTTGTTATGTATTTATTTTTTTAAATTACTATTTTTTTAATAAAATGAAGGCTAGAAGAGAATCTTCTATATTGATTTAAAAATTTGCTTTCATTACTTTTACAAAAGCATACACTGTGGTACATATTATATATACTGTAGTTCATTGTATAATTTCAAGAATTATAAATCTAAAGCAATTAAATAGTACTGCTTTGATTTGCATATGTTCCATATTTACAAATGTCTTTGCTTATCATTTTCACTTCCACTGGAGACCTCCAAGATCTGGGAATCTGAAATTGTTTTCTCTATGCCTGAAGTAATATCTTGTAGAATGTTCTCTAGTGAAGGTGCATTGGAAAGTGTTTTATTGTTGGAAAATGTCTTTAGTGTCATTTCTGTAGATGGTTTTCCTGCCTGTATATTCTAGATTAGCAGTTCTTTTTTTCTTTGCTCGTGACCGATCTTATTCTCTTCTGATTTTTATTGCTGTTGAAAAATCCAGTTAGTGAAATTGTCATTTCTGTTCTTTAAGGATAGTTTTTAGATTGGGAGGCTGAGGCAGGCAGATTGCCTGAGGTCACAAGTTTGAGACCAGCCTGAGCTAGAGCTTGACCTCATCTCTAAAAATAAAAATAACTGGGCATTGTGGTGGGCACCTATAGTGTCAGCTACTCGAAGACGGCAGCAAGAGGATCTCTTGAGCCCAAGAGTCTGAGGTTGCTGTGAGCTGTAATGCCAGAGCGTTCTACTGAGGGCAACAAAGTTGAGACTCTGTCTTTAAAAAAAAAAAAAAAGGATAGTTTTTGTTGTCATTGGTCTTCTGCACTTCTGTTTTTGTATGTTGAGAAGTTGATTTCTTTTTAATTATCATACTTAGTATTCATTAGGCTTTGGAATCTGAAGATTGGCATCCTTAAGCAATTTTGGAGGCCTCGCTCCAATCAGAGTGGCTCACACCTATAATCCTAGCACTTTTGAGAGGCTGAAGCACCAAGAATGCCTTGAACTCAAGAGTTCAGAATTAATCTGAGCAAGAGCAATATCCTATCTACTAAAAATAGAAAAATTATCCAGGCATGGTGGTGCTCACTTGTCATCCCAGCTACTTGGGAGGCAGAGGCAGGAGGATCTCTTAAGCCCAGGAGTTGCACTGAGTTACGGTGATGCCACTGCACACTAGCTGAGGATGACAAGAGCAAGACTGTGTCTCAAAAAACAATTTGGGGGAATTTTTTGTGATTTTCTTAAATTTGGGGGAATTTTTTGATATTTTCTCAAATTTTATCTCCCACATTTTCTATCTGGAGCTTGTGTTTGAAGTATTTTAGATCTTCTTAGTATACCATCCAGGCCTCTCAACCTATCTTTTGTATTTTCCATCTGGATCATGTTCTGGATAATTAGTTTCTTGAAGTTAGCTAGTTCTCTGTTCAGTTTTGTTCTATTAATACCAGTCTATTGAATTAAAAAATTATTTTAACAATAATACCCACTTTTTGCCATTACAGTAAAATGGAATTTACCACTTAACCATTTTAAAGTTTATAGTTTAGTAGCATTAAGTACATTCATGTCATTGTCTAGCCATCACTTCATAGTCACTATTAGTCATTATCACACACTGAAATCTGTACCCATACACAGTAATTTACTGTTTACCCCTCTCCTCAACCCCTACCAACCACTCTTTTACTTTCTACCTTTATGAATTTTACTATTTCTAGGTACCTCGTATACATGGAATCATACAATAGCTGTGTCTTTTTGTGTTTTATTTGACTGAGCATAATGTCTTCAGGGTTAATCTAAGTTGTAGCATGTTCACTGAAGCTTCTTTAAAAATATATATATTTATTTATTTTTTTAGAGACAACCTATCAAGTTGCCCAGGCAGAATGCAGTGGCTATTAGCAGGTACATTCATAGCACACTACAGCCTTGAATTCCTGGGCTTAGGTGATCCTCTTGCTTCAGCCTCCTGAGTAGCTGGGACTTTAGGCTTTTGCCACAATGCCCATCTAGTTTTTATCTCTTTTCTATTTTTAGTAGAGGCGGAGTCTCTTGCTCAGGCTGGTCTCGAACCCCCGAGCTCAAGTAATCCACCTGCCTTGGCCTCCCACAGTGCTACGGTTACAAGTGTGAGGAGCCACCAGCCTGGCCAAGACTGCTTTATCTTTTTTTAGGTAGTCCTATTCCTTTCCTAGTCATATTCTCAAGATTTCTTCTTTTTTTTTTTTTTGAGACAGAGTTTCACTTTGTCCCCCTGGGTAGGGTGCTGTGGCATCACAGTTTACATCAATCTCCAATTCTTAGGCTTAAGCCATTCTCTTGCCTTAGCCTCCTGAGTAGCTGAGACTATAGGTGCCCACCACAATGCCCGGCTTTTTTGTTGCAGTTGTCACTGCTGTTTTTCAGCTGATCAGGGCTAGGTTCGAACCTGCCACCCTTAGTGTATAGGGCTGGCACCCTACCTACTGAGCCACAGGTGCTGCCCAAGTTTTATTTCTTAAAAACCTATTAAATATATATGTTTTATATTTTTTGTCTGATAATTTTGCTGGCTATTGTTCATGGTGCCATGCTTTCTAGTCTTGTCATTTTTCTTTTCTTTCTTTCTTTCCTTCTTTCCTTTCCTTTTCCTTTTCCTTTCTTTATAGAGATAGGGCTGCACTCTGCTGCTTACATTAAAGTATAGTGATGTAGTCATAATGTGCTGTAACTTTGAATTCCTGGGCTCAACCAGTCCTCGCATTTGAGTCTCCCAAGTAGTTAGGACTATAGGCATACTCCACCATAGCTGGTTAATTTAAAAAAACAAAAAACATTCTTTTTGAGAGATGGAGTCTCGCTCTGTTGCCCAAGCTAGAGTGCCATGGCATCAGCCTAGCTCAAGCAACTTCAAACTCTGAGTTCTGTGATCCTCCTGCCATAGCTGCCCAGGTATCTAGGACTATAAGCACCTGTCACAATGTCTGGCTAATTTTTTCTGTTTTTAGTGATTCTGCTCAGGATGGTCTCGAACTCCTGAACTCAAGGAATCTGTTCAGGTTCCAGTGGACCCCAACCTGGGACAGTGGTCAGTAAGGGAAATGGCACTGGAGAAATCACTAGACTTTATACCAAACTTACAGCATAAAGCCTAGAAGCTTATATAGGGTATATATACATTGTTTCATGTGCCTGGTGGCAGCCAGAAAACTATGCAGCAGGCTTTCCTGCTTCTGAGGAATCTTTTTATTGGGAACTGTAACAGAGTTTATGTGCAAGAATATACAGTCAGTAGTTACCAGTCAAGGTTAAAAATGAGAGAGGGGATTGAGAGGTCAAAGACTAAAAATAAAAGATAATTCCAAAACGTGAACGAAAGGAAACAGAGTCCAGGTTCTGTGTGGACAACAGTGGCCTTTATTCCACTTTGGTGCAAGTGGGCTGAGTTCGGGAAGGAAGCCAGCACTTGGGTTAAGGTGGATGGGAATTTAAAGGGTCAACGGGGTTGGGATTGGCACATTTACTCTTTCCTGGGTGGGACATTCATTTACTCATTTCTTCCTGGCTAGGTCTGTTCTATTTGGCTCTATCAGGGACATTACAGCCCCCCAGGAAGGCTGAGCAAAAGGTAAACAGGCACATAGGGTAATAGAACATTCAAGTGGGCAGATAATATACACAGGGAGAATAGAATGAGGGGAAACTTCCCTTCCAGCTATCTTAACTCTCCTAACTTAGCCTGCCTGTATTCAGGGTGAGTCATGGAGACATTCCCCTGACTAGGCACTTTACCATGAGTTGAAAGGCCCGTGAGGAATTTAGCCTGTCTGCCTCATAGAGTGGTAGGATTACAGGCATGAACCACCTTGCCCAGCCCCTAGTTTCCCCCTGACCCTCTGGAGATAGGGTCTCACCATATTGGCCAGACTGTTTTTGGATTCTGGCCTCAAACCATTCTCCCACCTTTTGCCTCCCACAGTGCTAGAATTCCAGCCATAAGCCACCTTGCCTGGCACCTAGTCCTGTAATTTTTCTTTTCTCAGGTAATACAACCTAGTCATGTACTTTTTGACTGTGAAGTTCTTATAACTTTATATTAATGTTGCAGAGTGCTTTTAGTAGTACTTTAAAATTCTATAGTTTAAACTTACACCTAAACCCCTGTGGGATAATATTGTTTTCTCTTAAACTTTTCATTTTGGGAGTAATTTCAAATTTATAGAAAAGTTGCAAGAGTAATGTAGTAAACTCTGGTATACCCTTTATCCATATTCACCAGTTTTCAACATTATTCTTTTTCTTTCTTTCTTTCTTCTTCTTCCTTTTTTTTTTTTAAAGACAGGGTCTTGCTTTGTCGCCCTTTGTACAGTGCTGTGGTGTCACAGCTCACAGCAACCTCAAACTCTTGGGCTTAAGCAGTTTTTTTGCCTGAGCCTCCCAAGTAGCTGGGACTACAGGTGCTGTCCCCCCTCCCCCATTAACTGTTTTTAGAGACAGGGTGTTTTTAGAGACAAGGTCTCTTCTTGCTCAGGCTTGGCTCAAACTCCTGAGCTCAGGCAATCCACCTACTTCAGCCTCTCAGAGTGCTGGGATTATAGGTGTGAGCCACCACACCTCAGTTTTTTTTTTTTTTAAACGGAGTCTCATTTTGCTACCCAGGCTACAATCCCATGGAGTCAGCGTTGCTCACAGCAACCTCAAACTCCAGGGCTTAAGTGATCCTTCTGTCTCATTCTCCTGAGTAGGTGGGATTATAGGCACCTGCTACAATGAGTGGCCAATTTTCTTTTTCTCGCTCTTGCTCAGGCTGCTCTTGAACTCCTTCCTCAGCCTCTTAGAGTGCCATGATTGTAGGTGTGAGCCAGTTTCCTTGGTGAGCATATAGATTTCTTTACTTTTTAATTTATTTCCTTAGGGCAGATTCCCAGTGATATTTGAGTTGAAGAGTACGAGGATTTTTTAGCCTTGAAATAGTTTGTTCAGTTGCTTCTCAAGGGATGATATTACTAGTACTGTTTCATGGTTTCCTTTTTCGATTGGATATCAGTGTTATTATTATTATAATTATTTTTAAAGAAATGAAGTCTTGCTGTGTTTCTTAGGCTACTTTCAAACTCCTGGGCTCAAGTGATCCTCCTGAGTGGCAGGGACTACAGGCATGTACCATGGTGCCTAAGCTTATTAGTGTTACCTTTTCTCCCCTAATTTAATAGGTAAGAAAGGTATTTCATTGTTCTAATTTTACAGTACATTTATTTATGTAATAGTTTTTCTGTGAAGAGTAAAATCAATTGTAATGTCATAATGATGTGAACTATTAAAAATGATACTGTGGGCTCGGCGCCTGTGGCTCAATCGGCTAAGGCACCAGCCACGTACACCTAAGGTGGCGGGTTCGAATCCCCAGCCCAGGCCCGCCAAACAACAATGATGGCTGCAACCAAAAAATGGCCAGGCGATGTGGCGGGCGCCTGT
>CAUYQV010107627.1:0-17003 GCA_963574575.1 Galagoides demidoff
GAAAAGAAAAAGTTGTATTAAAATTGTAATAATCAAATCACATTTGCTTCTGCAATTACAAGAGATACAAGATAATAATGTTGGTATATATGAATGCTACTGATTTGTGAGTATTGATTTTGTAGCCTGAGATGCTGCTGTATTCTTTGATCACTTCTAAGAGTTTTGTGGTTGAGTCCCGAGAAGACAGGCGCATGGTCTACAGACCCATGAAAAAATGCTTGTCATCTTTAATCATCAGAGAAATGCAAGTCAAAACCACTTTGAGATGCCATCTAACTCCAGTAAGAGTAGCCCTCATCACAAAATCCCAAAACTACAGATGTTGGCGTGGCTATGGAGAAAAGGGAACACTTCTCCACTGCTGGTGGGAATGCAAACTAATACGTTCCTCTTAGAAAGAAGTTTGGAGAACACTCAGAGAACTAAAAATTGACCTGCTGTTGGATCCTGCAATTCCTCTACTAGGAGTATATCCAAAAGATCAAAAATCACTTTGCAAAAAAGATATTTGCACCAGATTATTCATTGCAGCTCAATTTGTAATAGCCAAGTCATGGAAGAAGCCCAAGTACCCATCGACTCATGAATGAATTAATAAATTGTGGTATATGTATATCGTGGAATACTATGCAGCCTTAAAAAAAGATGGAGCCTTTACCTCTTTTATGTTTACATGGAGGGACCTGGAACATATTCTCCTGATAAAGTATCTCAAGAATGGAGAAAAAAGTATCCAATGTACTCAGTTCTTCTATGAAACCAACTTATATTTACTTACATTTTCTTATGAAAGATAGAACACAACTGTAGCCCAGGATGGAGGAGAGAAATGGAGTGGGAAGGGAGGGGAGGGGGGAGGTTTGATAGAGGGAGAGTAAAAGGCAGGACCACACCTGTGGAGCATATTGCAAGGGTACAAGTCAGATCTGTCAAGTGTAGAACATAAATGTCTTAACACATTAAATGCATCAATGTACAAAGTTATGATTTAATAAAAAATCCTTAATTATAAAAAAAAAATTTAAATGTCTTAACACAATAATCAAGTAAATGAGGCAAAAGCTATGTTGATTGGTTTAATGTAACCACATCAGATTGTATAAAAACATCAACACATTGTACCCCACATATGCATAAAGTATTCATGATCTATGTGTATATAACCTATTAAAAAAAAGATAACAAATGTTATCATTATATATTGAGTATTACAATTTTATTACAGTTTTTTCCTTTCTTAAAATATGTATACATTTGGGCAGCACCTGTGGCTCAGTGAGTAAGGTGCCAGCCCCATATACTGAGGGTGGTGGGTTTGAGCCCCACCCTGGCCAAACTGCAACAAAAAAATAGCCGGGCATGGTAGCAGGCGCCTGTAGTCCCAGCTACTCGGGAGGCTGAGGCAAGAGAATCACCTAAGCCCAAGAGCTAGAGGTTGCTGTGAGCTGTGATGCCACAGCACTGTACGAAGGGCAACAAAGTGAGACTCTATCTCTAAAAAAAAAAGAAAGAAAGAAAGAAAAAAAATGTGTATACATTTAGGCACCCTTTGTATTAATTAGCATGACTATGCGCCCAGCATGGTATGAAGCCCTTATTATTAATTAACTCATTTAATCCTGACCTGGGCCCTATGAGGTTGGTGCTATTTTATCTTCCTGTACTAATGAGAAAAGTGAATAATCTTGGGTTAACTACCCCAAGATTACTAAACTAGTTAGTGGCAAACCTGGAATTTAAACTCAGTTGTTCTGGCTTCAGAGTCCTGTAAGATATACTGCCTTCGGGTGGCTTCCAAACCCTGCTATCCATCAGAACTACCTGACGGGGTAGTGCCGGTGGCTAAAGGTTTTGGGCGCCGGCCCCATATGCCAGAGGTTTATGGGTTAAAACCCAGCCCTGGCCAAAAACTGCAAAAAAAAAAAAAAAAAAAAAGAATTACCTGACGAAGTTTTTAAAATACAGATCCGGTGGCCCTTATCTGTATCTCCTCAAGTGAAGGCTGTTTTTAGCGGGCTACCCAAGTAAATCCTTAGGTATCCAATCTGTCTGAAATCTGCAGAGTAGCATTTAGAAATTTGGTGGACATATGCTGTTTTGATCTGCCTAACATCTATGCTTCCTTTCTTCTAAGGCAGTGCTTCGGTTCTTATTTAAAAAGCCGGCTCATCCCCACTGTTTAGTCTTAGAGGGAACACCTTAAAAGGGCAACTGAGAGTTGGGTAGGTAACTCGAGCTTAGCCAAACTCTCTCCTTTTGGAATTTGAATTTAGGGCTAAAATAATGCAAGAACCCAAATCAGAGCTAGTCTGGTTTTTCGAGTTTTCTTTCCATTTTCTGAAGCATGTCATATCCTTTCCAGTGAATTCCTTTCTAACTTAAGTTAGCCAAAGATAGTTTCTGTTGCGTGCATCCAAACACCGCTAACTAGCAGAAGACCACCAACGCAGGAGAAACCCCTATCTACCAGAGATATCCCCTCCACAGCATGATGGCAATTGATCTTTGCTCTTCGGGGATAGGGAGCTAATGTCATTATACAGCAACCACTTGGTCAGCAGGAATTGCTTTTCCTTAGTCTGCTCAAATGGTCCTCAGCCCTAATTTTGGTCTTTGGAGCTACTCACACAAAAAAATCTATAGGAGAGATCTTTGGATATCTGATGACAGCCCAGCCTAAACTTTAAGCTAGGCAGGACAACCCTCAAAGTATCTCCAACCCCTTTCTACGGCATCCCTTTGGCACTTGGTATCACATAGCCTTGACTGAGCACTTTTGTTGTCAACGCAGAAGCTGCAGACTGCAGTGTTATGTAAGTAGATGTAATTTCAGCAGGATCAGACACTTTCAGGTTTAGATAGATGATAGATAAATGAGGAAGTGAGGGAGGGAGAGAGAGAGCTAGAGAAAAGGAAAGACGGAGAGAGGGAGAGATGGATGTATTGCACTGTAGATCTAATTATCCTGACATTATTTATCATGAAGAGATGCAGAAGGGTCTTTTGGTCCAAGTAATGGTGGTGCCAAGAGAGATGTTCAACTCTAGTCATTGCTTCATCTCCTGGAAGCAGCTATGTAGGCCTGGAATGTCATTATCACAAGTTAACTGTGGGTGTCCTCACTTATAAGACTGAACAACCAAGGCTTTGAAAAGAGTGCATTGGACTGTTATGTTTATCTGAGCCAAAGAGACCAGACCATACCACGTAGGAGGGGTGAGGACAGAGATGATCTTATTGCCACTCGTGCTGAGGGAGGAAGTGGGCGGAGCCGTGGGCTGGCAGAGCTAGGATGACTCTTCCTTCTCTGGGGCCCAAAGGGAATTAAAGTCAAGAGTTATGAGGGTCTAGAATCTTATCAGAATGTGAAGGTAGGTTCTCATTTTGGAAACTAAGCTGGCTCCCAGCTGATGGAGGACCTCAAGAGTAACCACATCCGGAAGCAACTGTAAGCAGCTCACTCTCTGCGGTCCGGGTGCACCCAGGCCTTCACCCACATCTGGTCTTCACTGAGCTAAGTGGGAAACCTGAGTCTGCAGTAGAGGTGAGGTGGCACCCCAAACACCAAAACTGGAGAAGCCAGCTCCATATCATCCCAAAGTGGTCTTCAGCGCTCTGCAGGCAACAGAGCTGGAGTAAAATAGCAGAATTCGCAAGCAGCCACTAAGATGTGTCTAGGAAATGGGGCCTTTTGTTGTTAACCTGTGTATATATTATTAAATTTTTTTCATATATCATACCAGACCTACAGGCTTTTGTCTCTCTTTTTTTTTTCATTTAGCAATATATAAAGATTATATTCCCAGGCCAATAACATTTTAATCACTAGTATGTTTTATTGAAGTGTAATTTATATACAGTAATATACTCACTTTAAGCTTACTATTTGATGAGTTTTGAAAAATATGCGTACCTGTATAGGCACCATTTCAATCAAAATCTAGAACATTTCCATCCCCCTGGATACTGTGATACTACATGGCATTCCATCATATGGATGTAATATATTTTACTTACATAAACTCTAATTTGTAGTCACTTGGGTCATTTTCAAATTTCGTTATATTGATCACACTTTTCTTTGTTATTTTATCTCTAGATTGTTTCTTTCACATTGTTACAAAACAATGTGAGCCAATACAACATGTCAACAATTAAGTAGCATTAAATATATTATTTGAGCCAATACATCATGTCAACAATTAAGTAGCATTAAATATATTATTTGAGATTTGTTAATCTAAACTCATGAGTGAGATTAGCCTACAGCTTATATTTTGTGCCAATTTTATTAGGTAATGCTAGCTACTATGGTTAAGCTAGCTTATAATAATAAACTATGGTAGCTATTGATTTCGTCAGCTCCTCAAAGTTTCTCATTTTATAATATACATTGTTCTACTGAAGAGATAACACATGATCCAGTACTGACAAATCATAAGAGTCCATTTTCCTAACAAAAGAGGATCAACCAATCAGAGCCCTTCCCTGAGACTGATTGTGAATGCAGGCAGGAAGAAGGCTACTTCCTCCTCTAGGGAGTCTACCTGTTCATGGGTCAACTATCACCATTGTTTATAGGCATGTTCTGTCTATTAGGAGCAAATGAGCTGGGGGCAAAGCAGATGCATTCATCAGGGTCCCAGGAGTTGACAGATGGCATACTCAAGTTTAAAGCATTTAAGGAAGGGTTAGTCAAAGGACTACTTATAAAAGCATGGGCATGGGCATGGTGTTAGGAAACCACAAGGGACTGGAGGTTAATAAGAGCAAAGAGACAAGGGAAGGGAATAGCTCCTGGAACCCAGAAGGAGAGAACTGCATAGAGAAGACTACTTTCAAAGGAGCAGCAAAACAGTCAAAGGATAGAGCCAAGATCACCCCTATCAGAGTAGGAGTCTGATAAATACCCTGATAAATACCCTGGGCTTACCCCCTTTCCATCCCAATCTTCTATTAGCCCCTCTCCTTGAGTCCAACCAGCAGCCAGAGGGTAAGGAAGCAGTCCTGACAGGTCAGCTTTCCAGGGAGAAAGCAGAACAGATTACAATGGCAAACAAGACAGCTGGCACAGCACATGCGGCCCAATATGGTAGACTTCAAAGTGGCCACTGATTCCACCCATCCCCTGGATGCTCCTTTGTCATGTGACTCTGCCATTCTTCCCATCAAGGGGTGAAGTCTGTGTCTCCACCCCCGAATCTGCTTTTGGCCATAACCAGCGTGAAACAAACAAAGGCTCTCTTGCAGTGCTTAGAACTCTGAGACTAAGCTAGCCTACTGGAGGAAAGAAGCCATGTGGAGGAGAAATGAAAAGCCCAGATCAGCAGCCTGCCAACCACCTGTCATGTCAGGGAGGCTGTCCGAGGTCATACAGCACCAGCTAAGTCTCTAGCTGACCAAGACGCATGACAGACCCCAGCAGAGATCAGCTGAATAAACCCAGATCAGAAAAACCACCAAGTAACCCACAGAATCATGATAAACAATAGACAACTGTTGATTTAAGCCACTAAATTTCAGCATGGTTTGTTACACAGCAAAAGAATACCTGATACAGCATCAGTTATTTTTGCTAAAAAACATCTTGCAAAAGCATTTAAGGTTCAGTTGCAGTTCCAGCCTCCATCTGAGGCTCTTATCCCTGAAGTTCTTATTCTATTACTAATGTCCTTCCCATAAGCTCTCTTTTTCTATACTAATTCAAGTTGGGTTTCTCACTTTTGATTTTTAAAAAATTGCAAGGCTTTGCTTTTTTCTCTGTAATCTGGTACAGTTTCAAGTAAACAGAAATTCTTCATTCCTCTAAATTTTAAAATAATTTACCCGTGACGCCTCTTAGTCTGGAGCTTTGGGAGAAGAAAATGTTCTAGACAATGTTTTCCTTTCTTTCTTGGTTATTTGCCTATTCTGTTTCTCAATTTCTTCTTGAGACAAAACTGGCTATTTATTTATTTCATTCATTCATTATTTAGTAACGATGGGAGCCTTTCTACGTTGCCTAGGCTGGATTCGAACTCCTGGGCTCAAGCGATTCTCCCCCCTCAGCCTTCAGAGCAGCAGTAAAATTGGCAATTTAAGGTTTACTAGAAAATCATTCTTTTAGCCATTTTTTCAAACACATTAGCACTTATTTACATACATTTTAATGAATAAATACAAAATATTTTAATACTTTTTATCAAATCTTCACATTTAACAGTATTTATCATTATTAATATATTTCTTCATAAAGTGAGACTTGATTAGGGGGCAGCACCTGTGGCTCAGTGAGTAGGGCACCAGCCCCATATACTGAGGGTGGTGGGTTCAAACCCGACCCCAGCCAAACTGCAACAAAAAAATAGCTGGGCATTGTGGCGGGCACCTGTGGTCCCAGCTACTCAGGAGGCTGAGGCAAGAGAATCACCTAAGCCCAAGAGGTGGAGGTTGCTGTGAGCTGTGACACTAGGGCACTCTACCAAGGGTGACAAAGTGAAACTCTGTCTCTTAAAAAAAAAAAAAGTGAGACTTGCTTAAAAAGTCGCTCTCAACATTAGTGCCTACTGTTTGCAATTGAGCTAATGTAGTGATGAAATCAGCAGGGCACAGGGTATAACAATGGATTTTATTTAGTACCTTGACCATAAAGGATAAGAAATTATTTCTACAACTATAAAATGTCAAAGAAAGTATCTTTAGACAAACCAGCCAAAGAGCCTTTTTGTACTGCCTGGCACAGACCACCTGCTCCATACACTTAGCTATTATTATTAACTTTATTCCCTGGCAGGCCAGAGTAACCTGCAGCCTCTCTTACGCAATAGAAGCTCCTCTAGATATTAATAATAATTTGAAAGCCATTACTGAGTGCCTTCTTTGTGCCAGACACTACTGTCGATGTGGTTCAAGCAATTCTTCATTGAATACTCAGAAAAACTTCTCTGACTTAGGTATTATGTTCCCCATCTTAAAGATATAAACTAAGGGTCACAGAACTGAAACTATTTTCTCAAGGTCATGGGAGCCATAAATGGCAGAGTTGGAATTTGACACCAAGGCTTTCTGGCTCCAAAGTCCGAGTTCTTTTCTCAGCGTTGCGTCACAGGATTTGAGGTTTTGTATGAAGTAACAGAAATGGAAATAGTAGTTACCTCATAAGGGCGTGCTCTGGGTGGAGGAATGTAGAGAATTATCAGTCCATTCTCGATTAGGATGATGGGCGGAACAACGGAAACGTGCTTGGTGACATGTCTCAAGCGTGTACTGTGCACTGTGCCAAGCACTTTCACGCAAGGGCTTTGTAATCCTTTTGCTATTATCCCATTTGTCTTTTGTTTGCTTGTTAACTCTTTTCCATTTAGAATATTTTTAAAACTATTTTTTAAACCTGCCTGGTTAATACTAATATCCCATTTCATAAATAAGAGAAATAAGGCGTAGAAAAGGCAAATGATAGGGCTAGGTTTTCCTAACGAGTTATCTGGGCAAAATCAGGACCCAAATTCACATATGTCTGATTTCAGAGTCCACACACTTAACTACCACTGACTTAATCAATAAACTGCCACACTATCCGTTTCCAGCTGGAGGCGGCTAAGCCTGCTGGGGACCTGGGACAGAGGCTGATACATTGATGCAGCCAGCTATGACTGTCTGAACCACACTAAGACCTGCACATTTTTTATGAAGTCCAAGGGTTCCATTCTGCCATAGCCCTTGGGTTAACAGGATCTGCAGCAGATTAATCATAGATTTTTCCTCTCCAATGAGGCAATGGAATCTATTTCTCCCAGCACTGGAATCTAGACTCAGTCGTGAGGACATTAGCAAACATGATACACAAGCTTATACATCATGTCTTATGTCAGAGAGCATCATAACGCTCTCTTGCTCTTTTTGGATCCCTAAAACCACCACCCCTGAACAAGTCAGAACTAGCCAGCGAGGCAGAGGATGAGGCCACACAGATGAGAACTAAAGCACCCGGGCCAACACCTGCTTATTGCTAGTCACGTTAAGTAGGTCCTCCGCAGATCATCTAGTGACCTGCCAACCAAACAGATATCCAGAGACACAAATGATAACCTCTTAAACTCTGTGCCCAGGGCAATTACCTCACTTGACTCACTCGAGTGCCAGCCCTTAGAGGTAACGCCTCTCTTTCTTATTCTGAGATCTTTCCAGAGGCTGTGCATGTGGTTAGCACTCTGAGTGCTGAGTAACCTATAATGCCCATGTGTAATACTTAGGCAATGCCAGACACTGATCTCTCTAAGAAGATCCGAGAGACAGAAAAATTGAGGATTTCAAACCCAGTGAGCCCAGGAACCAGGAGAATGCCTATAGATGACCAGATATAACAACCATGAACTGTTCCACATTTTGAGGTCCTCCAGGGGCGAGCACCCATATACAGAGGATGCCCCCCAAAAGTGTACACATTTTAAGAAAGGAAAAAAATGGTATTAAATTTGAAATATTCAAGTCACATTTGACTTCTGCAATCACAAGGTGCTCAATATGACTTGTATTCATCTTTTGTTATTGGTATATATTTAGTATTATCATTTTAATACAATTTTTTCCCTTTCTTAAAGTGTGTATACACCCTCTTCTAAATTGTTTCTTCTCACCGGTTTTAAGAGATTGGGTCAGTAGCTACGTTCAGTGGGACAGTGCCTGGTTTATAAAGTTCCCCCAATATGCCATGATCTGTAAGATGATGCCAAATGCACAAAGTTCTACTAATCTCCAGAACATGCCCGGGATCAGGCGGGGCTTGGAATAGCAGAAGGGAGAGGATGGAGCCCAGCACGGTCCTTTCTTGTGGATGCAGTCTGTGCCTTTCTGCCCCATGACCTTGCTGCGTACCAGTTCCTTCAAGGTCACACAGGAGGAGAGGGGACCCCTCCATACCTTCATGAGCATCAGGGGCAGCTGAAAGAAAGCCTGGACAGGTGGGCAAGCAGGTGTGGCCAGGTTTTTAATCATGCCTCTAACCATGGGTGGAAAAAGGTCAATGAACTGAGTCAAGCCAGTTCAGGCGTCTGGACCAATTCATCATCCTTGGTGCCAAGTGACCTTCTTGGAACTATATCCAGAGCTAGAATCGTTTCAGGTAGGCTGCCAAATCCGATGCACGCTGGCTGCAGGGAGTGCTTCCTGCTCTCCCTATGTCCAAAGCAATGAATGGCTGCACTCCTTCATTCATACAGAGAGGGGTCTCATCCCACTCATGGAGCCGACACACTTCTAGGAAGGACTGCCAGGTGACCAGCAGAGAACCTGCTCATTCCTCAGACTTCCCTGGTCTGTCTGACAAGACATCCGTCCTTGCTGCCTGCCCAGCATGTGTTCCCTATTATTCATGATCACTGCCACCGTCATCATTATGTATACAGTTCTTGCTATATATCAGACACTGTCCTAAGTGTTGGTATGGACATTTATATATTTGATACTCAAAACAATGCTATAACATAGGGACTATTATTTTACCCATTTTCAGCTGAGGAATCTAAGGCCCAAAGAGATTTAAATAATGTACGCAAGGTCACATAGATTTGAGCCTAGGAAGGCTGGCTCCATGGTCTGATTTTGAGCCAGTACACAATACTGCTTATCCAGCTTTCTTCTAAGAAATCCCCT
Source organism: Galagoides demidoff (assembly GCA_963574575.1). Taxonomy (NCBI): domain Eukaryota; kingdom Metazoa; phylum Chordata; class Mammalia; order Primates; family Galagidae; genus Galagoides; species Galagoides demidoff. The sequence continues at coordinate 9,634 of CAUYQV010107627.1, forward strand.
CTCCCTCACTCTCAAAGTATGGAGTGAACACAGAGACCCTCATCTCTAAGAGTAGGTACATGTATTAGTCAGGGTTTCCCAGAGAAACAGAACCAATAGGAGATTCAGAAAGATAAAACACAAATGTGAGTTGTGTTCACATAATTATGGAAACTGACAAGTCCCACCATCTGCCATCTGCAAGCTAGAGAACCAACAAGGCCAGTGGCATGATTCACTCCAAATTCTGAGTCCACAGGCCTAAGAATCAGGGGTGCCGATGTGTAAATCCTGGTCCTTTTCTCCCAGTCTCCCAAGTAGCTGGAACTATAAGCACCTGCCATAATGCCCCTCTTGCCCAGCTGAGGCAAGAGGATCCCTTGAGCCCAAGAATTTGAGGTTGCTATGAGCTATGACACCACAGCGCTCTACTCAGAGCAAAAGAGTGAAACTCCGTCTCAAAACAAGCAAACAAACAACAATAACAACAGCAAAAAAACCCACAAAACTCCATTCTTGGCCTATTTACTCAGAGACAGGAGGAGCCCAACGTGGCCTGGTGGCCATCTTAACTTCAAGTTCAATAGGAAAATGTTTGTCCCTCTGGAACTAAGACCTCTATGCTGGCACAGCAAAAAGTCATGGGAAAGGAAAGCAAAAATTCTGCTAGTGGGTCACTAGGGTAAATAGTGAATGGTACTATTCCCATTTCCACCTCTTGATTCCTGGACCCATGAATCCTGGCTATCGGAGAAACAGCACCACATACTGGACACTGATTCACTTGCCCCATCCCTGCAAGGTCCTGCTACCTTGCCAGCCTGCAACCGAGTCTTCAAAAGCCATTCCACTGTTCTATCAAGCTGGCTGCTTCACAATGATGAGGAACTTGGGAAGACCAGTGAATCACAAGAGCATGAGTTCAGTGCCCCACTCCTGTTGCTATGAAGTAGGTTCTTTGATCAGAAACAATGCTATGTGGAATTCCATGACAATGAATAAGGCACGTTGTAAGTCCATGGATGGCGGTTTTTGCAGAAGCACTGTGTGCAGGAAAGGCAAATCTGTATCCAGAGTTAAGTGTCTATTTCAGTAAGGACAAAATGCTGCCTCTTCCAAGATGGAAACTGTCCAATGTAATCAACCTGCCACCAGGTAGCTGGCCGATCACTCCAGGAAATGGTGCCATATCAGGAACTCAGTGTTGGTCTCTGCTGCTGGCAGATTGGGCACTCAGCAGGGCCATAGCCAGGTCAACTGTGCTGAGTGGAAGTCCATGTTGCTGAGCCTCCATCCCTGCCACCACAGCCACTTTGCCCATGAGCCCACTGGGTGATGATAGGACGGCTGGCAAAGGTGGTTGACAGGTATCCACAGAATGGGTCATCCTATCCACCTGATTATTAAAGACTTCTGCTGAGGTCACCCTTTGATGATCATTCCCATGTGTCACAAATATCTTCATGATTTTTGCCCATTCAGAGTGGTCTATCCACATACCTCATCCCAGTTTTCCAATCATGTTCCTTCCATATCCCTGCCCATCCAGCCAAACCACTGACTATAGCCATGAATTGATATAGTGGCACATGTCTGGCCACTTCTCCTTCTAAGCTAAGTGCACAAGCAGGTGCACTTGTCCAAAGTTCTGTCCTCTGGGAATATTTCCCTGACCACTGTCCTTCAAGGATGTCCCAGACAGAAGCTCTAGGGCTACAGTTGTCCAGTTCTGAGTGGCACCTGTACATCACGCAGAACCATCTGTAAACTTTGCCTGAGTCTTCTCCTCCTCTACCAACTGATCCCAGGGTACGCCCCATGTGGCCACAGGTACAGCTGGGAGAAAGAAGGGAGGGGACCAGGCCGGGGGACCATAGCACTTGGGCCACTTCTTCAGGTAACTCACTTGTGCCCTCGGGCATCATCACACCCACACCCTCCTGAGTGATGTGCAGTGCAGCTGTGCACGCCCAGCTTTATATTACAGCTTGGTGGTTCGGATAACACCCAGTTCATGATGGGCCACTCGGGTCACATAGCTACCTGGTAGTCTGTACTCAAGTGTTCAATTTCTACTAAGCCCTGGTAGCAGGCCAAGAGCTTTCTCTCAAAAGGAAAGCAGTTATCTGTGGATGACAGCAGGCACTTGCTTCAAAATCCTAAAGGTCTCTGCTTTGATTTACCTATAGGAGTCTGCCAAAGTCTCCAAACAGCATCCCCACCTGTCGCTGACACAGGCATCATTGGATCTGCTGGATCCATGGCCCAAGCAGCAGGGCAGTTTGCACAGCAGTCTGGACCTGGTGCAGAGCCTTCCCCTGTCCTGGGCCCCACTCAAAGCCAACCACTTTTTGGCTCACTTGGTAAATGGGCAGAATAATCTACCCAAATGAGGTATATGTTGCCTCTAAAATCCAAATAGGCCCATTACATGATGTGTCTCTTTCTTGGTTGTAGGAGAGGTCAGATGTAACAATTTATCCTTCACCTTAGAAGGGCTATCTCGACGTGCACACTAATGACTCCTAGAAGTTTCACTGAGCTAGGAGGCCTCTGAATTTTAGTCAGACTTATTTCCCATGCTCTGAAACACAAAGGTCCCACCAATAAGTCTAGAATAGATGTTACTTCTTGTTCACTAGGACTAATCAGCATAATGTCATCAACATAAGGGACTAGTATGGTATCTTATGGAAGAAAAAAGGGGATCAAGATCCCTTTGGACTAAATTATGCCACAGGGTTGGAAAGCTGACATCCCCTGAGCTGGGACAGTAGACGTGCATTGTTGGCCTTGCCAGTTGAGAGCAAATTGCTTCTGGTGGGTCTTAAGGACAGAGATGGAGAAAAGGGTATTTGATACATTAGCAGCTACATACCAGCTACAGGGCATGTATTAACTTGCTCAAGCAATGAAACCACATCTGGCACAGCAGCTGCAACTGGAGTCCCCACATAGTTAAGTCCACTATCATTCTCCAAGATCCTTTGTCTTCTGCAGAAGCCAAACAGGAGAGTTGAATTGGGGATGTGGTAGAAATCACCCCCCTGCATCTTTCAAGTCATGGACGGTGGCACTAACCTCTGCGATCACTCCAGGGACGTGGTACTGCTTTTAGTTTACTAGTTTCCTAGGTTTAGGCAATTCTAATGATTTCCAGTGAGATTTTCCCATCATAACAGCCCTTGCTTCAGAGGTCAGGGAACCAGGGTAGGGACCAGTGTAGGGATTCTTCCAGCTGCTAAGTATGTCTATTCTAATTATCCATTCTGGAACTGGGGAAATAACAATCCACTGTAAGAGAGACCTGAGCTAAAACTCCCTTGATCACCTGACCTCCGTAAGCTCATTTAGGGCCATGGTGAGGTTCTGGGTGTCCTGGAATCAGTGTCAGTTCAGAACCAATTCCCAGTCGTCCACAAAAGATTTGATCATTTTCTTTTTTACAGTGCACAGTTACCCTTGTAAAAGGCAGTAGGTCCCTCTGGGGAGGCTGGGAAAGAGATTAATAGTATAAATTTTCAGTAGTACAATCGCTTTCTTGAGGAAATTTGACCTCCCTTTCACTCAAGGGAGTCTGGGTCTATAAACTGGCTCAAGTCTGGGAATTGATTAAGGCACTGAGAATTCTCTGTTTTTATGATTGAAATTAGACTTTTGCTCACTTGACCTAGAACTTTTCTTCTTACTCAGATCAAGTAAGAATTCAGTAGGCTTCCCATCTATTTCCCTTCTGGGACCACCACGATTAGCCAACAACACAGGTCTGTGCAAGTCAGGCTATTCTGACTGCCGCTTTAACTCGGCTGGCAGTCTGTTATCATCACCATGCCCACTTGCCTCCCATGGCTGAGAGCCACCAATTGGTCCATTCTGCCCTAGGATCCAATTATTCCCATTGCACTTGGGTTCTCATCAATTAGGTGGCTGCAGTTCCCACTGAAAGGTATAGCCTGCAGAGAAGAGCAATCACAGAGCTCTTCAAGGATGCTGGGGCTCCCCTAGCAAATTTATTTCTCAAAGTATCAGTGAAAGAAAAGTACCAGTGGGGAAAAAAGGTGAAAGAAAAGTATTGGTGAAATAAATAAAGGTCTTCTGGACCGTCTCAGCATGGGTGAGTAGGTCCTAAATGATAAATGTGTTCTAATCCACATTCTAATCTCCCTAGGCCTTTGAATTCCTTCCCCCTACATTAAACCAGGGAAGGTCAGGCATTTACAGTTCGCTCAAGGTGGGCTATCTTTTGATTGACGTTTCAGCCAACCAGTCAAATTGCTAGAGCCCTTTCTAACTCCCCAAGCTGCAACATTACATTTAGAACCTCTGTTAAGTGAACTTACATCAGTAAATTCAGCCTGACTCAACTTTATGTTCCTTCCACCGTTATTCCACCCCCTTAATATCCATTTTTACCCATGTTCTCTAGATTTCTGCTTGTACAAATTAGAAAACTCAAGTAGTTCTTTTAGCATGCAGTGTACCTTTCCATGGGTCACATTTTGTACCTCACCTTTTGGGGCCTCCTGGAACTTGAGTCTAGTGATAGGTGTAGAAGCCAAAGGGGGTGGTGGAGGTGGGTCCTGAGTTAGCATCATCTCACCTGGCAACTGCAACAGGGGAAGCTGTTACTGCTTCCTCGGGCATCACAGGTGTAATCCCCTCAGATAAGGTGGAAAGGCCTATAGCACCAAGTTTGGGGAGGCCACTTCCACTAACAAAGAAGACTCATCAGATTTAGGAGACCAATATCCTTAGCTTCAGAGACTTCATCAGAGTCTTCCCAACTTACAGGATCCCATTCCTTCCCAACCATTGTCCTTGCTTCAACAGTAGACACCCTGTGAAGCTGGGAGTTCAACTTGTATTGTAATTCAGCCAATTGCAGGGTGAGATTGCGCATTTAATTTTCAGAAATTTCAGCCCTGCAGCTACCGGCTAAAGGCTCTCCCTTCAGAGCACACCTAGTTCTTTGATCATTTATGCAGTGTTTGAGGTGGGAATTCAAATCCCTGAGCTCATCCTTTTCCTCCACCACTTTGTCCAGAGAGGTTAGGAGCAAGCAACCAAAGTCATTAAACTCTGTAGCTCTCCAAAAATGTTTCATCCCACCTCCTGGGAATTGGCTCTGAACTGACACTGATTCCAGGACACCCAGAACCTCACCATGGCCCTCTAGCAGAATAAGGGCTTACGGAGGTCAGGTAATCAAGGGAGTTTTAGCTCAGGTCTCTCTCACAGTGGATTGTTATTTCCATAATGGATAATGAGAAAAAATGTTTCAGCATTATATACAGGGTCACTTAGCTCCTTGCTTTTTACATGAGTAAGTGGTTGATTAGGCATATCCAATGCAGATTTTTTTGTGGTATAAACAGTTCATGCCCTGGACTACCAGTGTTCTCCTTGCCATTAGAAATAGGGCCATTAGCATTTTTAAATCTAGTCAGATTAAAGAGTCAATTCCAGAATTCCCAGAACCAATTCAGAAAGGTCATCCTTGAAATTCTTTTCTTCTGGAATCACTCTTAGTACCAAAATTCTCTGTCTCAGTCCATTCAGCCTGCAAAAGCAAAATACCAAAACCTGGGTGGCTGTTAAGTAACGAATGTGTTTCTCACAGTTCTGGAAGCTGGGAAGTCCAAGAGCAAGGCACTGGCAGACTCAGTCTGGAGTGAGCCCACCTCCTCACAGACAGCTGTCTTCTTGCTATAACCTCATGTGGCCTCCGGGATCTTCTTCATAAAAGAGCTAATTCCCATTCATGAAGGCTTCTCTCCCATGACCTGATCACCCCCCAAAGATCCTACCTTCTAATACCACCACCTTGGGGGCTGGGATTTCAACATATGACTTTGGAGGGGAGGGGAGATAGAACATTCAAAGTATAGCAGCAAATAAGCTAGCCTGGCCAATCAGCATAACCCATCCTCCTGGCCGCATGGCCAAATGTGACTGTGGCTCTAGTTGCTGGGGTTGCAACACTGGCATGAGGTGCTGCAGCTACTGTGCACCCACTGGAGAAAAGACAACATAGAGGAAGCTAAGCCAAGAAATGGAGAAAGTGCCTTATTTAGGCACTTTGATTCACTGTGCCTGAAGCCAGGTCTAGCCTTAGGGCTTTTCAATTTCAAGGACCAAAAATTTCCCTTTTCATAGAAGCCAGTTTGAGTTGAGTTTCCGTCTCATGCAACAGAAAAACTCAACAGCTACTGACAGTGTGGAAAACGCCATCCACTTGGCTGCAACTTGAGTATCTAGTCTCTGTGTGCCTGAACACGCAGAAAAGCCTGGAGTCAGGCAGCAGCCCCCACGCCCACCCCCAACTTCCCTGCCAGTTTTCCTGGGGATGGGAGAAGAAATTGTGCTACAAGGGCCAAAGGGTGGGATCTGAGAGAACATGACAAACAACCTCAGACTTTGCCTTTGCAAATAGGCCTGCATGGAATTTGGTTGCTCATGTTTCTTAGAGTTCTTAACCTCCAGTATCACATTTTCTAATCAAGGCTATTTGTATTGCTATGGCAACAGATATGCCCTCCTCCCACCCCAATTTGTAGCAAAATGGCAGGTGACCACTTGTGGTACAAGGCCATCAGGAGTCACAAAAATTCAGTGACAGAAGACAGTCACTACTTACTTTGGGCAAGTGGAGGTCAGCGGTCAGGTCTGAGTGGGTAACAGGACCAATAATGGAGACAAAATCAATGGGGAAAATTCCAGGAGGGTAAACCAACACAGAACAAAGGAAGAAAAGGAGAGGTGATGGCTGCCCATGGGGTATTCCAAATACAGTTCATTACTGAGCAATGGAAGACTGTGCACAGGGCAAAGTCCCACCAGTTAGGACAGTTTTGGCTGCATGTGAAAGAATGCCCCAAATAATGAGACTTCACTAAAAGGAACTTCTTATCTCACCTATCCAGTCTGGGAATAAAAGAGCTCAGACTTGGCTGCAGGTCATTGATGCCATCAATGACACATGTCCCTTCAGCTCTTCTATTCTCCCATTCTCAGGGTGTCAGCAGTGTCTCCCTCATTGACCAAAAGGGCTGCCACAACTCCAAGCATTATATCCATCCATAAAAAATGCCCAAGACCAAGGGTGGCAAGTTCAAACCTAGCCCCGGCCAAAATGCAACAAAAAATAGCTGGGCATTGTGGCCGGCACCTGTAGTCCCAGCTAGTTGGGAGGCTGAAGCAAGAGAATTACTTAAGCCCAGGAGTTGGAGGTTGCTGTGAGCTGTGACGCCACAGCACTCTACCGAGGGTGACAAAGTAAGACTTTGTCTCTTAAAAATAAAAAGAAAAGAGATGAACATACACCTTTGTAACAATCTGGGTGGAGCTGGAAACCATTCTTCTAAGTGAAGTATTGAAAGAATGGAAAAGCA
>CAUYQV010107629.1:0-38871 GCA_963574575.1 Galagoides demidoff
GAATTCCTTCAGGGTGATGCCAGGTTCTATTTGAAATTTCATTTGCAACCTGCTTGGGTGAAGAAGCCATTGTCTTCAGAAACCTTGGTGTAGTTGAACTGAGGGTTACTGTTGTGACCTGAAGCTCACCATTTAAAGGGGTCATCCAAGGAAAATCATGGAATTATTGTTTATAAAGGTGATTGTTGATACATCCTATGCAATATATCTAAATTGAATAATGATACCTAGATAAAATTACAGAGGAGAATGAAGCTTGTGTATCTACCATTACCATGTGTAATCAATAAGTGATTTAATTCTCTTGGAAAAAAAAGAAATATTTTGCAAAGACTCTAATATTAACCAAATACAAATATGAATTAGGACCTATGACTATATTTGTGATAACTAGTGTTTTCTCCTGGGAATAAGGCATAGATCACTTTTTATTTGTGTCTTCTTTGTTTTTGCCATTGAATCTATGTAATTTATTTCTGAGAAAAAACATTGAATCTACATAATTTGTTTCTGTGAAAAAAAAAAAAGACCTATTGTATCGTAGGAAAAATTTAGGAAGCATAAATATAGAAGTATTGGGTTTGAGTGATATACCAGATGGGAATATTGGTCAATTTTATGAAATGCATTTATTTCAGTAGTATCTAAGCTCTTTATTAATAGACTATAAATAGGAATGCAATTAATTTTTTATATTTATTTTACATAGCATATCCTACATATGTCCTGTTGTTATCAATAATTTTGGATGAATGTTAAGGCTTTCAACCAAGATAATTGCAAAAATGACTCATTCATTTCCTGTGGTCATTGCTGACTGACATTTCTGAAAATACTGAGTGCCAAGTTTGTACTGGACATATTGGACACACACCATGTTCTGCTAAACACGAAAGATTCAGAAGCAAACAACAATCACGCAAAGCAGCCCTTAAAATTGCCCAGAATCTGCAAAGGAAAAGACCACCAGCAAGCCCATGACTGAAAATGCAGAATGTAAGGAGAGGCCCTTGTTAGTATGGAAGTTGTGCATTCTGCAGGAAAGATACAACCAGCATCTTGGACCAGCATCTGTGGGAACAAGACCATCGGCTCTAAAGTGGGTTCATTTACTACACACAAAAGAAGTGGGTCTGAGGACTCCATGCAAGCAGGAATCTTTGCTATCTTCACACTTCTGTGTCTACAACATCTGAAACAGTACTTGGCACAAAGGTGGATGTTCAATAAACATTTTGTGGATAAATTAATAGAATTGTGACTGTCCTTGCCTTTCCAGCTACAGCAGGGGCTAGTGCCCTGCCCCAGAACCTCAGAAGGCACTGAGAGTTGCCCCCGAGCAGACCTCTTGGAGCTGACTGCCTGCCTCCGTCTGCAGGGTTCTGCATTGCTCCCAGGTTTCCCACTGCTTGTGACATTGCTTCCTGTTTCACTCCCTGCCACTAACATTGCCTGATCCTGAAGTCAGTGCCTTTCCTTCCTTTTTCCTTGTACTCTGCTCTGTCAGCTAGAATTGATTTCCTCCCAACTTAACATCTACCACCAGTGAGTGGCTGAGGCAAGATTCAGACCCAAAGACATCTGCTTCCTAAGTTAGCTTCTGTCTACTTTACCATGCTGCCACTCAGGGCAGCAATTACAGCTGTGCTTAGGACAAAGCATTTGTATGGCACTTTACAGCTTGTGACGCACTTTGATATCTCATAGCTAGGCCAATACTAAGTAACGTTAATTGCATGTCATGTAACCTTTGTCCTTGACGTCACCACCTCTACCCCTCCTGGAAATAGCTGAAACACCAGAAATATTCTCTAACTAAAAATTTACCTCAAGACAAATATAGTTAAGGTTCAGAAATCTTAAATAACAATAATTATGTTGATAATATCACATAGACCCCTAAATTCCCCAAGCTGCCTAAACTTCCCTGTGTGTCCTTCACTCACTCAGAAGGCTAAGGACAGAGGCAACCACTTGGGTCATTTTCCTCACAGCCCTGGCCTGAGGTACCACCAGATTCCTCCTCCCACAGGTGTCCCCAAGTACTGCCTGTGGTATGGCATCTGCAGGGCACATGGTCCCTGGGTCACTTTTTAAATTCACTATTTTCCCTCCACATTTTCCTTGTAACAGAAACAGGGAGTAATTGCAATCCTTTTCCCTTCTGGATGCCATCCAGTGGTTCTTAGCCCATTACCACCTTCTTCCTCGGCAGCTGTTCCTGTTCTCTAGATGGCACCCCTGGCTTCCTTTGGGGTAGCTTTTCCTAATAGGATTTCCAGCCTACCCATCCATATCTCTGAACTACAGCCATTTAGGCTAGAGTCAGTGCTGAGGAAAATCCACTGAGGTGGCTGGTACAGGGATTATTACCACGATGATCAGTATTTGATCAAGGAGAAACTAAGCCAGTGATTTGCACAAATTCACACTGTCATTAACTGACAGAAAAATAATCTGATCTTAGATTTTCTAGCTCCAGGTATTCGGCCCAAACACTACTGATTTATAATGGCAACAGCATCTACAGTCATAAAAACTGCTTACTATGTGCTTGGCACTTGGCCTAAGCTATCATACACTAGCTTATTTAACCCTCAAGACCATCCTATTTTCACAAAATAGGTAAATAATGATACTGTACATGTTTTACATTTGAGGAAACCACGGTTCAGAGAAGCTATATGCAGTCTGCCCTGAGTTGCACAATTAGAAACCACTGGAGTCAAGACCTGACCCAGTCATAGGTGATTGCTCTACCATGGTGCAAAATTTAGCTGTTATTCTAAGAGAAATCATTTCCAGTTTTTGGTTTTATTTGTGACACTTTGTTGACACCATACAATGTCCAGAGCCACCATGATTCATGTGGTACTTGTCTCCCATACACACCTGCCATTCGATAAAATGCTAATTGCCTGATTACACATATAAGACAATCCTTGTTTCCTCAAGCAATCTCTAAATATTTGTTTCAGAAAAATTCTCACTTGAAAACTCCCTTGTAGATATCATAAACATAGGTCATCCACAGTATCTTCAGTCCAGAAATATATTAAAAAGAGGAATTGATTTAGTATTTACTGAGACAAATTGTTCACCTTATGCCAGTTTACAAGACCCACATGTTATTTTATAAATGCATTTTGTAGATGAAGAAACTAGGAAATTTAAGTAAATCATCTAGAATCACACAACTTCCTAATGGAAAAAAAAAAAGAATTCAGATTTAGATCTGCCTGACTCCAAAGCAGAATACTGTTTCCACTATACTGCATCTGAACCCAATACAGCAGTGACTATGGAGAGAGCTAAAAATTACCTTTTAAGCAACAAAACACAACTTCCGGACTGAGAGTCTTTTCTATTTCATCAGGTTTTTTACCTTTTAAAAAATTTTTTTCTCCCAAGACTTCACAGGACCGCCTGGATATTCTCCTCTGTAAAGTAGAGGAATTTTGAATATTAATAATAATAAGCCAAATACACATAACTCTAAAGTACCAGAAAGCAGACATCAGTATTCATCTAATTTGTTAGAAAGACTATTTGTTACCTTGTACTGAGAAAATCAGGTTTACTGCGTATATTGCTGGAGGCAAACTAAGAAGATTTCAAAGTTAATTTCCACTCATAAATAATACATTGCCAAGTCTAAAACACACAAGCGTCTCAGCCTCAGGACCTCATCTGTGGGCTCCTGACGCCATCTATAGGGCCGCCTGCCATCTGCAGCAGCGGCTGGACTGGGGATCATTGCGTCCCCCACAACGGTGGCTCTCTCAGGGAGGAATGAAGCTTAATGTTACACCAGATGTCCTTTGGAGGGATTCATTTCAAAAGACTGCTCTTGTTTTTCTTCAGAAAGGATGACTTGTTCCTAACAGTGTCCATAAGGCAGAGAGATCTCCCTGTAGAGGAGAAGACAGTGTAGAAAATGTGTTTCTACCGCAGAAACACAAGCAGGAAAAAACAAGAGCCAGAAAGAAATGCCTTGGCTGAGACAGTCTATGAAATTAATAAGAAAGAAAATGCAGCATCTGGCGCAATCTCAGCACATCCGGGGGACAGACATATGTGAGGCACTGCGCATCTTCGGGGCTCTGAACCTGGTCTCTAGATGGGCTTCAGGGACTCTGCGAATCCCCCGAAATTGTATGCAAAGTGTCTTTCGTCTGCTTTTTGACTCTCCATGGCAGATTTATGGACTTCATTAAATTATGAATGTGTCAACACACTAAATAGTTAAGAACGACTGACATTTTTACCACAGGAGGAAAAGAGCATGAACTTGGGAGTTATGCAGGCAAAGGTAAATCTCTCCTGTCGCTGTTCGGCTACCTGACCTTGAACTTTCATACACAGACACACTTAAATTCTCTTCCTTAGTTTCCCCCTTTCAGTGATGCAGATAAGCTGCACCTGGGGAAGGGAAATGACGTGCGAAGGTTAGAGGATGGTGGAGCCAGAGTTCTGGACACGTGTGCTTCCTGAGCCTAACAGTGGCTTCAGTCGCTTCAACTTGGTCCCTGAGAACCCCACTCTGCCTGGCCCATCATCAGCCCTGCGGGATTGTTCTTACACAGAGTCAGATCCACCGATTTGCAACCTTTGCAGCCCTGCAGGGCTCCACACTCAGAAGGGACCGTGCTTTGGGGGTTATGCTCTCTAGCCACCATCTTGAAATGCTTAGTAATTTTATCTTTAAATTAGTGTTTTGTGAGTAAAATCCGATGGGACAATGGAGCACGGGAGGGGGAAGCTTGGCACCTCCCTCATGTGTGGGATAGCCTCCTGCTACTTCCTTACCTCCAGAGCCCTCTCCCCTACTCACCCCCAAACTTGCTCCCTTCATCACCACCCCAACCTAACCTCCACCAAGGGATTGACAGTAGTTTCAGGTTCAATTCTGTCCCTGGTCCCCATTTCCTCCTGCAGTGGTCTAGGCACAGGCAAGGAGAGGGTCCATTGGGGTTGGGGTCGGACAGGGCCGGTAAGACAGCCACCACCCCTGCTTTGGGGTAGCAGCACCACAAAGGTTTGGTAGGCAATTCAGAGAGGGACTCTCACTCCCGGCTGTTCCTGGTACCAGCCAAGCTCCTGCCAGGAGGTTGCAAACCCTGAGGGGCTGTGCTTTGCTGTGGATTAGGCCCTTTTGCATTTTTATTTTGCACTGGGCTCCATAAATTATGTAGCTGGCACTGTCCCGACAGGAAAATATCTGGTTTTAATGTTGAAAAATAAATGCTAATAAGCTATTACTTGAACTCAGGCTTTAAACTCCTTCCGGTTAAAGCCTCTGTCTGCTGGCATTAGCACTCCGGCTTCACAGTCGTACATCATCGATTATTTGGGGATGAAAGTGCAAACAAATAAAAAATTCAACTGTATCCAAAAAGAGACTATATATAAGACTCTACTAAAGATGTCCTATCATATGGAACCATATGGTATTTCTATTTAAAAACTGAGGAAGAGAAATGGGCCAGTTGGGATAATTCTAATATTTCTCCTTGTCCTATCTCTTCTATACTAAAACTCTGCTCTGGTAGTTAGCACCGACAGGGAAGCCTGGTGGAGATTAGTTTATTTTATGGACTAAATAGATAAAATGCTTTCTTTCTTTCCACTATTTTTACTTTAGGAAATAGGCTACAAGCTGTATTTTCTATTCTCAACAAGAAGGCTCAATCCAGAGTGTTTAAGGAATAGCATACATCTTTTCATATCTCAGAGGAAACTCAAGATTTAGCCACTTTCTCTCTTCTTTTTTTTTTTATTTGTACGAAAGGTTTTTATTGATATGGGAGGGAGGCTGCAGGGCAGCACCAAGGAGGAGAGAGAAAGAGAAGAGAAAAGAGGAGAGAGAGACGAGGAGAGAGTGGGGAAGAGAAGAGAGAGAGAGCAGAGGAGAGAGGCAGGGAGAGGGGGAGAGAGAAAGCCACTTTCTCTCTTCTTTCTTCTTTTCCCCCAATGCATAGCTGGGTGGAAGTAAGCTGGGTGGACTTGTTCAAGTAAAATTAGAACAAATACGGGAGTTTTGTTGAGTTGTTTTGATGGCCCCATTCTCCCAGTTCCCAAATCAGCCTTTTCTACTTCTCCTCCTCATCCACGCTACTGTCTGAGCGAGTTTTATAAAGGCAAATGTAATCAGCTCACTCCTGTGATTATAAACCTAGTGGGCCTCTAATGCTTAAAGAATCTATTTCTGCTAACAGAACCCATCTGGCCTCTGTATTTGGAGAAACTTACCATAAGATAAGCAGAATATGGGTCTTATTAACTGCATTATCACATACACATGTGCATGCACACACACACACACACACACACACACACACACACACACATACGTAAGAGCTAGGCAAAGTCACATTCCAAGCCTAAGTCAAGGAAAAAATCTTTCACAAAACCATCATAAACAGTCTATCCAATTTTGTACACTTCCCAAATCTATGGAACAAAAGGCTCAAAGGAGATATTTCTGACCCTATCCTTTTCATATCTGAGAACTTTAATACATTGTTTTTATTTATTTATTTATTTGAGACAGAGTCTCACTATTTGCCCTTGGTAGAGTGCCATGGCATCACAGCTCACAGCAACCTCAAACTCTTTGGGTTTAACTGATTCTTTTGCCTCAGCCTCCCAGCTATTTTGTTGTTGCTGCTGTTGTTGTTGTTGCCGTTGTCATTGTTGTGTTAGCTGGCCCAGGCTGGGTTCGAACCCACCAGCCTCAGTGTATACAGCTGGCTCCCTACCCACTGAGCTACAGGCACCACCCTATTGTTTTTATTTTTGAAGAAGAAAGTAAACTTTAAGTTTATATGACACTGGGAACTAGTCCTTTAGTAAGAATACTAAAAGTAACATAGGTCAATTGAAGTATTCTGCCCCTTCTGTGTGGGGGTCTGGCAAGTTAGTCATTCAGCCTGTAGTAGGACAAAGAGAGGAAGAGCTGAGGGGAGGACAGACAGCAAGGGGAAGAGCAGCCCTCACAGCCTACTGGAGACACCCCAGGGGAAATCTTTTTCATAGTTCCCTGCAGTATTGCACTCACATGATTCACTGCAGTTCCCCCACCACACTGTGGCTTCCTCCCAGGCAAGGACCCTACTTCTTCCTGCCCTGATGCCCATGGTAAGGATAAAGCCTCCACTCCCAACCATAGGGAGTGGACAGTAAGGGCTTGAGAGCTCACAACTTTAATTGACCTTTGGGCCGTTGACTTTTCTTAAGGCTGGTTCCCTCCTGGAGAATCAAAATCATATTAGCAGCCTTTGTTCCCTTTCACAGTTTCTTAACTGCCAGTCCCAAGCACAGGAACAGTTTATCCCAGTTTATCCCTGGCATGTAGAGCAGAGTCTGAGCATGAACATTTACTCTACACATTACTCCTCCCCCTTCTTAGATGGGATCACCGAGCAGATAAGATAAACACGGTTGTTGTTTTTTTTTCATTAGGACTACACCTCTGAGTTACCAAATTCTAGCACCCTCTGACCAGGAGAGAGAAAGGCTCATGACCTCTAAATGGAACTTAGTGGCTTCAACCAGACCTGTGATTCCACTGCAGTGCACCGTCTGTCCTTGGAGTCGTGTCGATCCCTGATGAATGAGCCGTCAGTCTCCAACAGCCTCACCCCACCTGAGGCGGTCTATTCTGAAGAACAGGATGAATGGGGCTTCAGTAGAGAGCTGTCTCTTCCTCATGATTTCTGTCAGAAATACCCATGTAGACCAACTGTCCAATTTTCCATGATCTACACCACAACTGGGGAACATTCTACCTGCCATCTGTCACTTTTCTTCTGTCAGATTTCTTGCAAGGCAAAGTAAACTGATTGTGGTTTTGCATATAAATTATACTGATACTGGCAATAAAACACCTGACTGAGTTCTGTGACTTAACAAACGCAGCTTGTTCAGGGTAACCATGATGTCACACAAGATGGAGTGGCCGTTGTCTGTCAGGGATGGCAGGCCCTGGCTGCCCGCCTGCTCCCAACTTGGAGCTGATCTCAGTGGCCCTGGGAGCCTCTCCTTTTCTTTCCATCCTCCATATTTGCAGCGTGAGTATCAGAGATATCGAGCCTTGTAGAGAACCTGTCCTAGGCCGGGCAGTGACATGCAGTGGGAAGGGCACCCACTTTAGAACCAGGTAGACTTGGGTGAAGATGCCGCTTCTGATCCCCAACATAGGGGGGTGCACTTAGGCAACAGGCTGGACTCTCTTTTGTCCTCACAGGATTAGAAGTGAGGTACGCTAAGCACCTGGCTTACTGAGCGACATTTGTAAATAGTAGTCAGTCATTTTCCTCCACCCCCAAAATAAAGAGTGACTGTATTATTATTGTCATTGCTATTGTTTTTAATAATTTCAGTGGCTAATCTGGGAGTATAGAAGGTTTCTCCAGAGTTAGCTAAGAAAGATTAGAATGCAATGGTGACCTCTACTTGTGGAATAAAATTCCTTTTACTTTAGCTCATTCCGGTTACCTTATCTACAAACAGAAATAAGAAAAAGGGAAATTTTAACAGTAGAACCAGTCTTCACATAGATAAGAATCTTTCTAAAGGCCTAGAAGATTATTCAAAATTCAACAGAGCCCCAACAGTCCAGTTCCATGGAGTGGGTTCCTCTGCCGTTAGTGCCCCGCACCCCTCTTTCTTCACTTCACCTGTCCCTGCTGTCATAACTGACATTGTTTTGAAGCCTCCTCCTGGATTTCTCAAGGTTTCTGTTTACGCTGAGCTTTACTCATTTGTGAAGCCTGTTTACATGTCTCATGATGTCCTCTTGTGTTCTCGGCGCTGCAGACAACTGCCGACTCTACATTTCATAGTGAAGCCCCCCAGTGGAAAAAGACTTTTGAGTTCAGTTTATCAATGTCAAAAATAATCATCACCACCAGAACTGGAAATAGCTCTTACACCAGGCCACCATATAGGCTACTGGCCAGACTCAATGCAAATACCTACCCCTTGTCCAATCAATTATAGCCCAGCCCTCAGAACTAAAATTCCACGTATACTGTATGTGAGAACACTCCAGGGCTGCTTCCATCACAGCAGGCTGCAGGCTTGGCAGACAGTCAACACAACAGATTCTTCTTCAAAACATCTCTTTCCTCAGGCATTTTCATTCCAGAAAGGGCTTGTTACACAACACAGAGAATTGATTATTGCATCAGAGATAGTACTTATTATACAGGATTCCTCATTTCAAAAATTTTGGAGTAATCAAAACAACAAATCACCATACCTAAACCATGTCCTTTGGAACAGGAAGTCTTTGCATCATAGCAGACTTTGTATTTATTTCCAAATACTGCCAAATTAATACAGAATTTATTTTGAGAGTTTAGGGGGAATGTTCATAATATCTTCAGGATCACTGAGGAAATTTCAAGACACCTCATGAAAGAACAGTTGTGTCATAAAAAGAGGAAGAGACTCTGGCTTACTCTGATTCTTGAGTCTGTACTTAGTACTCCTCCACTCAGTTAGTACTTATACATCAGATACTAACAAGAAGCAACTGTTTGCTGATTATTTTAACACCCATGGACGATGAGGGACAGCCTCACAACAGCTTTGGTGAATGCCAGGTAGTGAGCTTTGTGAAAATTGGTAAAGCAATTGCATTTTATGCTTGAAATTCACACCTCTAATAATGACATTCCCCTGTTTTATTTCTTGGTGACATACCCTTAACTCATTCCTGTGTACCGTGAAAAGTCTAACAATTCACCAAAGCCAACTCTCTTTGCTTATAATCTGGATAAATTGTTCTTTATTCTGTCAAGAAAAAAGGCAGGAGGGGGAAAAATGTGGCCAAATAAAGAGTTTCTTTTTTTTTTAGCACTTGAGAGCATAGTAACACACTTTATGGCCGTTTAAGGCAATTTATATGACTTACTAAGTGATGAGAAGCAAAGTAACATTGTTTTATGAATGGTCATGAAGTTGGAGGACTCAAGGGTGGTATAGTAGCAGTAACAATCTCACCTACAAAAAGCTGCTGTTAAAAATTACCTGGATGCCATACCTGCAAGGGAATCAGTCCAAAAGTTTTACATCTCACACCAGCTGGATCAGCCATATCCAGGAGGCCCAGTGTGACACTTTCATAAAGTATAATTTGTTGAGTGAAAGACGTTGTTTCTTTAAGCAACATTTAGTGAAGTGGCTTAAAGGTATCGCCATGATCCCCTAGACCAGTGTTTTTCAACCAGTATGCTATGAGAGGATCTTAGGTGTGCCACAAAAATTTTTAAAGATCATTAATTGAATTATTTTTGAAAGAAGTGCAAAGCACAATAAGTATATTCTGTTTTTTTACTCATTTATTTTTCTGATCAACATAATTTAAGTGTGCCATGGAAGTTCAACTGTAGGTTGAAGTGTGTCATAAGATTTTAAAAAGGTTGAAAAATACTGCCCTAGACCAAAAAAAAAAATCCTTTTGATTAAAAGGATATATTGAAATAAACTATTTAAGAGGCTATCTCTCCAGTTAGAAGAGGTGATCCTTCATTTCTACTGCCTCAGTACCAGGCATAAAGTAGGTAGATAGTCGATGAAAGATTATTGAATTAAACAGGGTGAGGTTCAACCAGCTCAGACATGTTTTATGAGGGGTTGCTGATGATGTTTTGAAACAAAGGGTGAGGGGCTAATTAAAGAGCATGTCTGGGATTAAAGTGTATAATGCAGTTTGCTATCATTCATGTAACTGTATGTGTCTCATATATATGCATGCATTGGAAAGATTCTATGGTCTGGTATCACCACTATGATTGAGTCTATCTGGGGATCAACTCAAAACTGTCAATAAAGAAGATGGTATATACTAGAATTGTTCCAAATTTGCTTAAAATTTCAAAATCATCACATTGCTAAGAAAAATTGTCCTACCCTCCCCCCAGTTCTCTGTGCAAAGGTACTTTTTGATCTAACTTGTTACGTCAAAAAGAGGTTTGATGACCAGAATCCATAGGTAACTCAGATTTATTAATAAGAAAAGAACAAGTAATCCCATTCATTGTGGGAAAGGGACTTGAACAGAAGCTTCTCTGAAGAAAATAGGCACATGGCCTACAGACACATGAAAAAATGTCCGGGGAGGGGGGAGAGAGGTGGGGAGAGGGGAATGGGTGGAGGGAGGGGGATTGGAGGGATCACTTCTGTGGTTTATCTTACAAGGGTACAAGTGAATCTTTCTAAGAGTAGAATGTGAACATTTTAACACAATAACTAAGAAAATGACATGAAGGCTATGTTAACCAGTTTGATGGAAGTGTTTTGGATTGTGTGTGGAAACACCACACTGTACCCCAGAAGTGCATTAATGTACATAGTTACTATTCAATAAAAAAAAAACAAACAAACAAAAAAAAACTTTTATTTATAAAAACAGGAGAATGGCCAGGTGTGGTGGCTTTGGCCTATAATCCTAGCACTCTGGGAGCCCAAAATCGGTGGTTGCTTGAGCTCAAGAGTTTGAGACCAGCCTGAGCAACAGTGAGACCCCATGTCTAATAAATAGGTGGGCATTGTGGCAAGCACCCGTAGTCCCAGCTACTTGCAAGCCTGAGGCAAGAGAATCACTGGA
This sequence comes from Galagoides demidoff, assembly GCA_963574575.1. Taxonomy (NCBI): domain Eukaryota; kingdom Metazoa; phylum Chordata; class Mammalia; order Primates; family Galagidae; genus Galagoides; species Galagoides demidoff. Next base: position 11,618 of record CAUYQV010107629.1, read on the forward strand.
GCCCAAGAGTTTGAGGTTGCTGAGAGCTATGATGCCAGAGCACTCTAGGCGAGGGGAAACAAAGTAAAACTCTGTCTCAAAACAAACCCCAAGATCAGGCCAGAGTTGGCTGGAACTTACCAAACCCCTGTTCCTAACACTATTGCCTAACATTCTGATACAAAAAGTTGTTGTTGGCTAGGGCAGCCCGGTCATGTGTTTCCGTATGGACTTTCTGACAAGCCAGGTCTAGCATGAATTCTTCATGCGGCATATGGGTGGAGAGGCTGGAAAGAAGAGGGGAATTAGGGTAGAGTGTGGGTGACATGATGGAGGGAGAAGGAAGAGGCAGGAATGGGAAGTGCAAGTTTAAGCACTCAAGATGGAAGCAGGAGGGAGAAGCACTAAATTTGGACCAATATTATAGGGAAGCTGTAAGTAGATGAAACAGGTTTAAGAAATGCCGTAAAATTCAACTTTATAGGATTTGGGCTTTATAGCATATGTTGTAGCAGCCACATTGGATAAATGTATGTTTTTCATTATACTTTTTATTACACATTTAAAGTGCATTAAGGCACAAATAGCTATCAGAGAAGGAAAAAATAGAGAAACTTGGGCTTCACAAGTAATCACATCAGTTTTAAGGAAGGCTGCATTTTATGAAGACGGAGAAAGATGCATGGCTTTTGTCCTTATACTAACTCATTCTTCTTCGGGGAATGATATTAATAGATGTTTTGCTACATTTGTCTCCTGTTGAAGGAGTAATCCTCCCCCACCCTTTATTTTAAAATCATAGATTTCTTTATTCGCCTTTGAGTTGCAAGGAATTGGTTGGCAGTCCCAGTCTGTAAAAAATCTGCCTCGTTGGGGTTTGAAAAATAAAAATAAAAACCATTTTGAGAAATTGTACTTGAAATGATTTCTGGCTCAGAGGAGCTAGATGATATCCAGTGGTTTTTGACTGTATTTTAATCCTTAGTTTCTGGAGCCAGGCAGAGTTGGACAGAGATTCAGGAGGGGTCGCAGGGTTGCCATGCACTGTCGGGGGGCTGTGAGTTACACAAATGCACCTGGGCATGAAATGTAGCCTGTGCTTCGCCCCCGAGTGTTATGCTTTCTGAAAGAGAAAGGCCAAAGGAAAAAGCATCTTATTCCGTACTAAATGTACTGTCCACCTGCCAAGCCGTGGCCTCTGGGGCTGCCCCTGCTCAGTGGGGGGTGGGGGCAGGGGACCTTTTTGAATTGGTGTCTTCCAGCAGCAGGATGATAACAGGTGGATTTGCAGATTGTGTATCATTGCATTGAGGATGCCACTGATTGTAAGATGCACCACCATTTTATGAACAACTAAGAAAGACAAGATGCTGTCAACCCAATTCTGATGTGCCATTCACTGACTGTAAGATACATCCCAATCTTAAAGATTACATTCCAATTTCAAAGATGTTAAAAATGAAAAAAAAAAAAGATAGGATGCAGTAATTTACCTGGCTGAGAGTGCGTCCCTGTCTTTGATAAGCACAAAGGTGCCAGGTAGACGAGCTGCCCCCCTGTGACAGGCTGAGGCTGGCGAGATCTAGGAAGGAGATTTTCACTAGGTTTGTCCGTTTCCTGGGATAAACAGCATCGCCAAGCTCTCTGTTCTCCTGCAGGATGTCAACTGCTTGGTCAAAGTTCCAAGAGAAGTAGAAATGTGGAATGTTAAAGCCACTGTGGACCTTGGGGGTCCTTCCTTCTGTGTTTCTTAATTGGTGGCTGGGGGGCAAATTTCTTGATGTCCGGAGAAATTTCTGGTTGTTACAATTGGGGTAGGGAGCGTACTGATATTCAGCATGTAGAGGCCATAAATGTTGCTAAACATCCTAAAATGCATGGGATGGTCCCCGACAATAAGGAATTATCTGACCCTAAATGTCAATGCTGTCAAGGGTTGAGAATCCCTGATAGAGCAGGGGTGTGAGAACCTAGACATCGGGGTCAAGCGGAACTGGTTCAAATTCCAGCCTTGTATGTAACTGGCTGCGTGGCCTTAGGCAGGCTAGCTAATGTTATGTCTCAGTTTCCTTCTTTGTAAAACAGAGATCATAGTTTCTACTTTAGAGGGTTGCTGAGGACCTTAAATGAGATAAGGAAGGCAAAGGCTGTACTACGGATGGACAGCACACAACAAGATCTAAAGGCAGTCCACAGGTAGCTACAATTGCTTTACTCTAGACTGTCTAGAAACACAGGGCAGCTCTGAAGTAGGCATTATTATTATCCCCATTTTGCAGATGAGCAAACTGAGAAATTTTAAAGAATTTCCCCCAACTCCTTCCTAAGTGGTGAAGTCAGGATTTGACTCTAGAGCAGTGGTTCTCAACCTCCCTAATGCCGCAACCCTTTAATACAGTTCCTCATGTTGTGGTGACCCCAAACTACTATTTCATTGCTACTTCAGTAGCAACGAAAATAATTTTATGGTTGGGGGACACCACAACTTGAGGAACTATATTAAAGGGTCTTGGCATTAGGAAGGTGGAGAACCACTGCTCTAGAGGCAGTTTTCTGGTCAGCCCAGCCCACCTTACACTCCATAAGGATTTAGGAAAAGGAGGCTGCTCGTAACGGTATTGCTACAAATATAATCCAGTCCAAAGCCCCTTCTTACAGATGGCGACTTGGCAAGTCCCTCTTTGAGAGGGAGCTGATCTGGGGCAAATTCCAGGGTGTCCCCCCGACTTCTACCCCTCAAGCAAGGAGTTTTTCTCTTTACTGCACTGCCCTGTAATATGGAACCAGGTGTGGAGGAGAAGGAGGGAGCCCAGAAACCACCACTTGCTGAGTGACTTTGGAGATCTTAGTTAACTCCTTAGGTCTGTCCCACCATATTGGGGAGGTAATTGTATGTATCTCACGAGGTTGCACACACTGGGACAGTGCTGTGAAGCTGTAGATCTGAGCTGTCAGCTCACAATAGATTTCTTGAGTGCTTGGAGTGTGAGCACCAGGCTCCTGGAGTGACCTGGAGCAGCCTGCCTATTGGACATCGGCAGTGGAGGTTGGCTGGAGACTGGCCTCCAAGATGGCCCACTCACTGATGTTAAATATTTAGGAAGGGAAGGAGGGAATGGGGAGGAACGGATGGGCAAGAGGGGTCTGCAGACAGGCCTCCAGGTGGAGGTGGGAACGCTGAGGTCCTGGAGGGTTTCTATCATAGGTAGCACTGATGGACTTCACCATGGGTGGGGCAGAGAGAAGTCCCTGAAGATGTGTGGTGCAGGCAATCTGGGTGAATGAGTGTCCTTCCCTGGTCCAAGGTAGAGACAGAGCATGGAGCACGCAGCAGCAGCAAGTTGAGTGAGAAAGATCTGCTAAGGGGGCCACTAAGGAAGGCGCTTCAGGACCTCGGAGCGCCCCCTCCTCAAGCTCAGGGCTTGGGGGCACCTCTGGGTGACCAGGGAACTCACTTTGCATTTCCCCAAATGCTGACACAGAGGAGGCAGACAGAGGAGGCAATACCGCTTAGTGGCTGACAAGTCACACTGCTATTGCCGCACCACCCGGGTTCTAATCCTGCCTCCACCACTTGCCAAGTCCGTGGCCTTGAGCAAGTTATTTACCTTTACAGGCCTCAGTTTTCTCATCTGTAAATGGGGGATAATGCTAAGCTCTACCTCATAAGGATGTTGGTTGGATTAAAACAAAGCGCCGTTTTAAGGCCCTTCCCACAGAGTGAGGACTCAATGTTTGCTCCTCTTCTTGTATTTAATATTATTATTCTAACTGTGTTGGATTTATTCCAAGCAGAAGCAGTGAAGCAAAAAAGTACGCTGGTCTCATTCAAAGCAGGACTGAATCCTGCCTGCCCAGCCATGGACCAGCGTGTGAACGCAGGCCAGCGACTTCATCTACTGAACCTGTTTCTCTCTTTTTTTTTAACCTCTGTAATGAGGAGAATGTCTGCCTTATAGAGTCTTCTGAGAATTAAATCACTTAACATATATAACATGTTTAATGCGTACTAAGCCCTCATTTCCTGTTACTTCCCTTCCCTGCCTATCTCTATTCCCCACTGCCTCATTGTCCCCACAGGTGAGTTGGGGGAGATTAGGCAGCTAAAAGTAGTGGAGTCACCTCGAACCTGCTTGTCTGTTTGGGCCCTTCTCACCTGGTTTACTCGCCTATTTAGGGAGACCCGGGGCCAGAGGAGAGAGGCCCCTCCTGGAAGACCTGCAATTAATGGGAGGGACACCTAGATTCTGAGATGCCTGGGCGTGATCCGTACATTCTCCCCACTGCAATAACGAGAATGTCCAGGCCATTTTTAGGGCTCTTCCTCCTCTGTTACTTCATTTTTTTTTTTTTTTTTTTGTCCAATCACCCTGGAAATATAGTTCTGGGAGACATTATTGTGCTCATTTAATAGAGGACAAAGTGGAGGAATTCAAGAGGGGAAGAGACAGACACAAGGTATGACAGGGTTCAGGCCAGGGTTGGGCCCCTGTCTGAGTGTTCCCAGTCTAGTGCTTTTGCCACATACCAAGGTGCGTCTCCTCATTTTCTCACATTTGGCTCCTTTAACCTTTATTCCCCGTCCCCTCTCCATCCCCTCCTATGCTCAGCCCTGTCCTGGCCCAGCTATAGACTCCTCACCTGGAGGATCATTAAATCTGGCTAAGCTCTGACATCACAGAAAATAGCATTAACTTATTATGCTTCCTCATTCCAAATTCTGGGTTGATGCAGTTGTAAATTGAACAGTGGCAAAATCCAAATAACCTGGTAGTCAAGATAATTCAACCACTCGAGGCTGGATGTTCAGAGAGTACAAAACCTGGGAGGAAAAAATCTGAAGCTTGATCTTCAGCAAGTGAATTTTGTGACCTAAAGCCTTGTTAGGGTCCTGGATTGAATAGGCTATGAAGGAGCTAAGGAATTTGGTGACTGAACAGACCTGATTTCTCCTGATCAGCTAAGCACAACTTAAGCAAAACAGGAATTTATTTAGTCATCTAACTAGAAGATCGAAGGGTACCTCTGCATTCAGGTATGGCTGGATCCAGGGGCTCAAACACGGCCATCAGAAATTCTTTCTCTCTGAGCTTTGTTTCTCTCTGTGCTGTTGTTTTCTCAGTCAAGCCCTCCCCAGTGGTAACTAAGGTAACCATCAGCAGCTCTGTGATTATAATCTACCAGCACAGTCACCCCATCAGGAGGAGCATTGTATTTTCAGTAAATCCAGCAAAAAAATTCTTAGTTTTCTCTTACTGGCTTAGACTGGGTCATCCGTGGCTCCAGAACCTACCATTGTAGGTTGTAGGACATATGCCCTCATCAGCAGTCTTGAATGACATGGCCTGGAGTTAGGGGAACATGTAGGGTCAGATTCACACATCATATTAGTTGAATGTAAAAGAAAAGCGGGACCTTATGTCCAGAAAAAGGAATTGTGGATTTATCCAAAAGGACAGTCGGCCACTATAATGTCCCCCAGCCTCAGTTTCCTTTTCTGAGATTATAGCCTGGTGTGTCCTGTTCTAATAACATTTCGCGTTCAGTCTGACCTCACTTCCTCATGAAAAACTGAACAAAGCTCCTTCTTTTTCATTGATTTTTATATCCATATTTATACAACATCATGAGCTTCTTTCTGATCTGGAAGTGAAGCTGAAGGTGTTTCCTGCCAAGTAATATTCCACTGTGTGGATATACCGCAATTTGCTTGTCTGCTAACATGTTGATGGGAATTTGGCTTGTTTCTAATTTTTATAAACTAGAACCCACTGTAAACAGCCATATATAAATCTTTGTATGAACACAGGCTTTCATTTCTCTCAGGTAAATTCCAGGCGTGGAACAGCTGGAACATATGGTAAGTAGATGTTTTAATTTAAAAAAAAAAAACAAAAAACCACCAAATGGATTTCCAAAGCAGGTGTACCATTTTACGTTCTGACTAGCAGTATGAGAATTCCAGCTCTTTCATATCCTTGTCAACACTTAGTAGGGCCAATCTTTTAAATTGTATCTGTTTTACTGGGTGTGTTGTGGCGTCTCATTTTGATTTTAACTTGCATTTTCCTAATGAGTGATGGTATCAAATAATCTTTTTGTGTTATTCACCATTTGTTTATTTTCTTTGGTGAAGATTCTTAAAACCTTTGTCCAGGTTTTAAGTCAGGTTCATGTTTTCTTATGTTTGCACTTTGTAAGTTCTTTTTATATTCTGGAGACATGTTCTTATCAGAGACGTAATTATCTAATATTTTATCCCAGCCTGTGATGTGTCTTTTAATTTGAGGAGAGAAGAAACTTGATTTTGATCAAGTCCAATGTATCTTTTTGTTCTTTCATGAAAGCTGCTTTTAATGTTATGTATAAAAAAATATTTAACCCAAAGTGGCAAAGGGTTATTCTTCTTTTTAACTTTTGCTTAATTTTATACATTTTATAGTTTTATGTCTTGATCTATGATAAATTTTGAGTTAAGTTTTGTGTATGAGGCAAAGTACAAATGCAATTCAGAGCATAAAGAATAGTCTTTTTAATAAATTGTGCTAGAACAATTGGATATTTATCTGGCAAGAAAGGACGCATCCATACCTCATTTGTTATTAGGTAGAGTGTTCTATAAGTATAAAAATAAATGCCAGTTAGGCCAGATAGGTTGATAGTGTTCTTCAAATATTCTATATCTTTACTGATTTTTTTGTCTACTTGTGCTATCAATTACTCAGAAGTATTGAAATCTGTGATTATATTGGTGTGTTGATTTATTTCTCTCTGACTTTTATTAATTTTTGTTTCCCATATTTTGAAGGTCTGTTATTAGGTGCATAAACATTTAGGATTGTTATACCCTTTTGATGAATGACCCCTTTATCATGAGGAAATAACTTTTGTTATCCATAATTATTTTCTTTTCTCTGAAATTTACTTTTTTTCCCTGATATTAATGCAACCACCTCACATGTCTTTTGATTTGGGTTAGCATGAAATATCTTTTACAGTCTTTTCATTTAAACACATTTTATCTTTTTTGAAAAAGCATGTTTACTGCAGGTAGCATATGGTTGCATCTTTCATTTTTGTCCAATTTGATCATCTTTGCCTGTTAATTGGGGTGTTAATAATTAATGTAATTGTTGACATGTTTAGGTTTAAACTTCCATATTGTATTTGTTCCCTCTTGCTATAATTTGGACACGTTTTGTTTGTCCCTACCACAACTCTGGTTGAAATTTGATTTCCAGTGTGGCAGTGTTTAGAATTGTGGCCTAGTGTGAGGTATGTGATTATGGGGCAGATCTCTGTCATAACAATGAACTAGTTCCTGCAAGAGTGGGTTGTTGTAAAGCCAGAATGCTCCTCAGGTTCTCCCCTCTTTGCAGGTATCAGCTTCCCCTCTGACCTTCTTTGCCATGTTGTGACATAGCACAAAAATCCTCACCAAAAGCTAGGGCCATGTCATTGACCTTCTGAGCCTGCAGCATCACCAACTAAATAAGCGTCTTTTCTTTATAAATTATCCAGTTTCATTTATTCTTTTATGGCAACATAAGATTGACTAAGGCACCGTTTTCTCTCTTTTTCTACCTTCTTTTGATTATGTGAATATTTCTAATGAATCTATTTTATCTCCTTTGTTGGGTTGTTATCTGTAATAACCATTGATATCTGTCACATTGATATTTGCTTCTTGGTATATGGCATATGTATTTAACTTACAACTATCTGCCTCTAAGTAATACAATTTCATTTCAAGTATACTTTAATATTATAGCAACATATTTCCATTCTACCTCCCCCATCTTTATGCTGTTGTTGCTATACAATTAAATTTTATATATTATAAATTTCCCACATTATTTTGTTTAACTGTCATTTTTTAAATGTCTAAAAAGATTTAAAAACTATTATTTCTAAAGATTTAAATGTTATATATTTACTCATGGAGTTGCCATACCTGTACTCTTTGTAGATCCATAATTTTTCTAGTATTACTTTTCTTCTACCTGAAAGACTTTGCTTAAAATTTATATAGTGCTAGTGATAAATTCTTTCAGTTTTTGTATATTTGAACACGTCTTCATTTAATTTTCTTTTTTGTAACTATATTTGCAGTATTGTATAGAATTCTAAAATGATGGTGTTTCCTTTCCATGCTTTAAAGTTGCTGTTCCATTGTTTCCTTGATTGCATTGTTTCCAACAACTAGTCTGCTGTAATTCTCATCTCTGTTCCTCTGTGTATAAAAGTCTTTTTTTTTTTCTCTCACTGCTTTTAGGATTTTTCCCCTTTTCAGTGGTTTTGAGCTATTTAATTATTATGTGATTTGATTATTTTTTAATTTGTCTTGTGCTTTGGTTTATTTTTTTGGAATTATGAGTTTATGGTTTTAATCAAATTTGGGCAACTTGTGCCATTATTTTTCAACTATTTTATTTTCCTGCTACTCCTGTATACTCCTATTTCAAAACTTCCAAAAGTTCTCTTATGACTCATTAGTACTCTGGTTTCTTTAAAAAATAGTGTATACACTGCACTTCTTGGTTTTTGATCATTGCTATTGCTATGTTTTCAAGATCACTAATTATTTTCTTCTGTAAAGTCTGACTCACCATTAATCTCAACCAGTGTATTTTTCATTTCAGAAATTAAAGTTTTTATAAGCATATAGAATAAGGTTGTAATAACTCTATTAATGTCCTTATTTGACAATTCTATCGTCTGTTTTGGTTCTGAGATACTTTTGAGTGATTAATTTTTCCTTATCATAAGATTTATTTTTATGTTTCATGCACACTTAGTAGTTTTTCACTAGATCTCAGAAATTGTGGATTTTATCTTGTTGAGTCCTAGGTGATTTTGTATTCTTATATATCTGAGCTTTGTTCTGGTTAAATTCCTTGGAAAAAATTTGAGTGGTTTTGTGTGTGTATTTTTACATTCTTTTTTTTTTTTTTTTAAAGATTTATTAGTTAGTAAAATTTTTCAAGGCAGAAATCTGGAGTAATCCTAGCACTCACTCTGTTTGTTTCTCATCTTTCAGGGATCATTGTCCTTCACTGTCTGTTGTCCAGTGTTTTGAAAGCCATTGTTTCATGTTTTCTGTCCTTTTATGTTTGTTTCAGGTGGCAGCATTAATCTGGTTTCTGTTACTCCAGCTTGGGGCTGAAAGTAGAATTATAGTCTAGCTTCCAAATCAGGTTTGGTTATATCACTCTGATTTTTATCAGTATAATTGTTACTTCTATTTAGAGTTGAAGAAATCAAAAAGACATTAAGTCTTGCAAAAGCAAAACTAGTTACAGATGGTAGAGATTTTCTTTAGAGTGAACAGAAATAAACAAAAAAGTGAATTTACTCTGGAGAAATAGACAGTGAGGCCAGTTGTTAGTGACCTATTACTTATCCTTCTTTCTTCTTAAGATTAGAACACCCAGGCAAAGTCAAGTGATGTCCATCTTCCTTTCAGAGCACCAAGTTCTCTCTTTTATTATTTTTGGAGCTATTGATTTCTACTTAAAATAGATTTCTATAGATTCAAGCCTCTTTGGGGATTAACTAGTAACAAATTGTTATCTAATTCGGCAATTTGAAAGATAGTAGAACTTCTGTCCTTTAAGGATTATCATGGGACAATGAAAATACTTTATAATGTTTATTCTGCTGTGTTTCCACAGAGTCAAATATTGTTTTATGATGTGCTTCATTGGTAGACACTCAGAACTGAAGGTGGGAGGCACGTGAGCTCAGGTTCCAACCCAGTCAACAACTAAAAGTGCCTTGTCTCTGCACCTCTATGATCTTGGCCACAAAATGGAGATTTAAAATATCCCAACTCCTTGATTCCCTGAATCCCTGGGAAAGTCAAACATAGTCATAGATATGGGCTTAGTAGGAAAAGGTTAAACAGTGAATATAAGGTTATTATTTGAAATTCTGCTGTTTTAGGAACTAGGTATAAATGTCCTGTTACCTTTAGGAAAAAAACCTTGGGGGCAGATGCCAGACTCAAGCACATTTTACTGAAAGAAAGGACTGGGGTATAGTAGGGTGTCCACAGGGTTGGTAGTTAAACCAGTATAGGTTCTGTAGGTGGACATACTTACTTATGTACTTCCTATTTTATTTCAAAGCTTATTATTTGAGCCCAGCCTTCCTAGCAATAACCATGAAGGCCTTTTGAGCCCATTCCCTAGCTGAACTAAAGTGTTTCCCCTGGAGGTGCACTTTTCATGCTTTGGCTCTGCTGCTGGGCCCCCACTCTATGTGTCTCTTAAGTGCTGGCCCAATTATTTTTTGGGAAGACTGCCTAACAGATTTAAGTGTTTTTCCATCTATGCATCTCCTGAGCTCTGTACTGCTAATAAAGATCTTATCCTATTGTAGGAAAGTTGTTCTTCAACATTTCTAGCTATTTTACTATATTTACTTCATTAGTACTCGAAAGCTGAGAAGAGATTTAATTCATCTTAATACTTTAAACCTTCTGATGCTTAAAACATATGAAACGCTTTCATAGTTTTATTTATTTTTTAAAGAAAACCCTCATAGGTAACTCATGCCATTTCAAAAAAAGCTTAAAACAGTTGAAAAAGAGATAAATTAAAATAAAAGTATCCCAGTTCTTCAGACTATTCCACTCCCTTGAATGTTTTGTTACTGTCATTGATTGAGGAGCAGCACCCTCCCAACACCCATGTCCGTGGGTGTGGTTTTTAGACAAATACACTCCTGACTACTAGAAAACATTTGATTGGATCATGATTTACTTATCATTCATTCCACAACTTACTTTCTTTGCTTTAACATGTTTGGTATGGTATTTTAGCATTCTATTTTATAAACATCTTACTTATTTACCAGTTTTCCTACCAACAAACACATTTTCAGGTTTTTTGCTGCTATGTAGAAGGCCGCAAAATGTCTCTTTGGAAACTTTCATTCTGTTTTCCAAAAAATTTGGAAATGTTGCTTTCTAAGTGACTTTGAAATGTTTGATTTAGTTCCTCTCCTTCTTCACCAAGATAACAAGAACTTTAAATTTCAAAATCATCGGTTTAAAAACAGTTGGTCTCACAACTGTTTCCAAATAATTTCTTTCACATTTTAAATCCAAACATCTTAAGGCACAATTTCAAAACATTTTAGATATTAAACTAGTTTATTTTCTAAGCTTGCTGATAAGTTGAAATTTAGGGAAAAAAAGATTTTAAAACAATTTGAAATGTTCCAAAATGAATTCTAAATATTTTGAGGCACTTGAAAACTCATTAAGGTTTTAAAATTATTTGTAAAACATTTAAATGAAAGTGATTAGAAATTGCAGAAAAAGCACATCATATTCATTCTATAGCTTTGTCATTGTAATTTTTTTTTCCAGATTTTACCTTCTAAGATTAGAAAATATTTTTAGACTATGCTAGTTCCTTCTCACTAAAGGAATATAGAGTATTTCTTATCATCATACTATTTTCTCTGCTTTTCTCCTATCTGGAATTGAATTCTCTTTTTATTCATTCATTGAAAAAATATTTCTTGCATGCCTACTACTTGTTAGCCTGTACTCTAGGTGCTAAGAACACAACAGTAAATAAGAGACAAAAATTACTGCACTTGTGGAGCTTCTGTTTCAGTGACAGAGATGAAAAAATTCACAACTTAATTAAGAAAAATATAGAAAATAGTGATAATTCTAAGGAGAAAAAAATAAATCAGGCCAAGAAGAAAAGCAAAGGAAGTGTTCGGGTTAGTGCTTGCAGAATGTAGCTTTTGAATAGAAGGCCTGGAGGAAGTGAAAAGGTGATCCATGTGGATATTTGGAGAAAGGTCTTCCCAAGTTGGATAAGAGCAAGTGGAAGTGTCTTGAGGCATGAACATGAGTGTTTTGGGCATGGCTAGGAGAGAGACAGTGTAGCTGCAGTAGAGTGAGCAGGGGGCAGCAGTGGGAGCTGAAGGCAGCCCATAATAGGACCTCATAGGTAATTGTAGAGTCTTGGGCTCATTCTCCAAGGAAAATGGCGATCTGTTGGAGGGTTCATGGTCTGAATAATACGACTTACATTTCGATAGAATTGCTGTCATTACCATGTTGAGCCATGCAGGTGGCTGAAGGTGGAAGCACAGGACTCAGTGAGGAGGTAATTATTTAGGGAAAACAGACAGAGGAACAGTAGGGTTAAGGGTTAGATTCCAGGTAAAATGAAGGCATCATGGAGAGGATTTGCTGGTGGACTGGCTAGGAGTTATAAGCAAATGATGATTTTGACTGAAGACATTGAATGGGTGGGTTTGCCATGGAAAGTGCAGTGATGCAGTATCCTGAGAAGACAGCAAGAGAAGTGGGCTTGGCAGGGGACATCACAAGTTGGTTTGGGACATTTTACATCGGAGACGGCTTTAGACATCCAAGTAGAGCTGTCAGCTGGTAATACAAGTCTGAGTTCAGAAGCAAGGCCAGGGCTGGAAATGTAAATTTGGGAGACAGCAGCATATGAACTATATTTATAGCCATGAGGCTGGAAGCGATCACCAAGCATGAGTGTTGAAATGCAGGGAAAGAGACCCAAGGACTGTGCTCTGTGATATGTCAATGCTTTGAACTTTGGAAGATGAGAAGGAACCAGAAAAGGAGACTGAGATGGTCCAGTCAGAGGACCAGCTGAGGATGCTGCATCCTATCAACTAAGTGACAGGTATTTTAGGAAGCAGAGAGGGAGAAGGGACTCAGGCCCACATTCTGCGTACACTTTTCTTGTTCTTTTGTTAGTGTCAATCTCCATTCTTAAGTTTGTTAAGATTAATTGGCATTTATATCTTTTCTGGAAGCCAGCACTCAGATTCATTTTTCTATCGCCTTTGTTAGCTGTGCAGCATTTGGGTGAAGTAGGAACCCAATAACTGCAGTGTCAGAATTGTTTTGGAAATAAGCAATTTCCATTTCAGAGGCGATGCATATTGAAGTCAGCCATTGTGCAAGAGTCCTGAATTGATTTAGGGCTTTAGATGGACACGTTCCCAGTAGAAATCAGCACAGTGTTCCTCCCCATTGTTCAGGCAATGGACCTCAGCAACCAGTTAGGCATTGCTATATGTAGGGAGGATCTTGAGAAAGTAAATAATTGGGTACTCATCATTCTTAGCCTCAAGTAATACCACCTACCTTATGTTTTGTAAAAGGCCAATGGACTCAATCACCATTGCTTTTTATGATTATGAAACATTTTGCACAAGCAATCAATCAGTTAGTCATTCCGTAAACATTGACAAACTACCTATTGTGTATTCAGAATAGGGAGGTATACTGTGAAGAGTTGAAAGCGCCAATTCTTAGTCCCTGCCATCAAGAAGTTATTACCCAGCATAGTGTCAGCTTCAGTGATATAACTGTACGGAGTCTTCTTTCCTTTGCATGATAAATTTTATAATGATGGCCAAACTCTTAACTGCTGATTCTGAATGTGATCTGAAACCCTTTTCTTGGAGGTCATTCAGAGTTGGCATTCATGCATGACAGCTATCTGCCTTTCTGTATTTTGTGTTTCATGAAATGGGTACAATGAGGCAGCTAGAATAAGATGGAGCACAGTCATGAGACATGGAAAGCAGTCTCTTTCTCATGTGGATAGAACATTTGAAATAAGACAGAGCACTGGTTCAAGGGCCTGTTCTGCCGGTGGGAATGTGGTTTGGGGCAAGTCACCTCAACTTCTGGATCCTTTTTTTCTGTGTAGCCTTTATGCAGAGTATTTTTACAGGAGCCGTTTCTTCATGTGGTGGAGGTTGGAGTAGATTCAGAGGTTAATATTTCTTCTCCCAAAACTAGTGCTGCTAAATCTCTGTTGAACACTTATTCTTGCCATGCATTCTTCTAAAGGACTTTATCTCCATCTGGTGACTTAATGTTTGCAGTGTCCCTATGGATAGGGTATTATCTTCATTTGACAGAGGAAGAAACTGAGGCACAGAGCAGAGAAGTAACTTACTCAAAGTTCCACAGCCAGTAAGTTTCTGAGTTTAAATTCTAACCCAGGCTCTCAGAGTTCTAAATGACTCTGGATTCCACTTACTGAATTACTTCACTGTACTGAGGGCATTGTGGTTTTCAAACTTTTAAAAAGAAAACAGCACTGCTCTTATTGAGTCCCGGCACCTGGAGACCAATATTCCAGGGTCCCTCACATGCCTTGCTAAGCCCTCACTTCCTTTGACACATATCCATGGAGCCCAAGGTCTAAGAAGCAGCCCGAGAACCTCAGGGATGGAAGATCTCACTGGCTTTTCCGTTTCCACATTCTCTTACACGTGACTAATACAGCAGCATAAAATATCAGCATTCACTCCTCAGTCCTCAAGGGAACCACTTAAATCATAGATAATGCTAACTTGAATCCTGGCTTTACAAAACATAGCAATTAGGCAATTAGGAAGTGATTCTTCAAGGCTGTTCTGGAAGCTGCCAAGGATGTTGTTTGTTAAATTACTCGGCATCTCTGCTCTGTGGACCCATGGGACACGTCTTTCTCTGGCCTCGGTGTTAAGGGCTTCTCTTGAACACTGGTGTGCTTTAGCCATAAGAACACTGAATCTCATAACCCTCTGTGACTTCCTTGACATATTGGCTTCTAGATGACCCAGAGCCAAAGTAGTAGCACACTCATAGTGGGTTTACTGAATTTACTCATGGCTCTAAATCCCTTTCTTTCTCTTATTTTCCTTTTGTCTCATTTTTCTTCCTTTTAATTTAATTTATCTTTTTGTGGCATGTGCATTTTTGGAAGCCATTTTAAATCCCTTTTGGAAAAGAGTGGGCTATAAATGAAGAAAAATTATTCTCTTTAAGGAAGAATTCTCTGCAAATGATTGCATTAATACTGGGCTCCCTTAGTTAGCTTGAGGTCTTGGATGAATGAGCTTTTCACTGATTTTTATAGTATTTTAAAGTTCATCACAAAGGTAGAGCCCAAACTGGCTAGAGATGAAAGGAAATAGGGTCATATTCAAATACTTCCAAACTGTTGTATTGTAAATTGGCCAAAGTGAGGTGAAAAGAGTCATCATCAGGATGGAGGAATGAAGTTGAAACAAGAGACAAAGGAAATAGATCTCAAGCAGAGAATTTCTCAACAGAGTTGACTCCCTATTTTATGTTAGAGACAGTGCTGGGTTCGTCATACACACTATTTTTTCATCTTCATTGCAAATGTATGAGTTGCTTTCACCATTTTACTGATGAGGTAACTGATGTTCAGTGAGGTTAAAGGAAAAAGAATGTGGTGAGTGGATGTTTCAGTTGATTCCCTACATTCATCTATATCCACAATCCACTGCATCATCCAGCATTCAGACTACTGCCAAACTCCCCAGTTGATCTTGCAGCCTACACTCTAGCGCCCCCTACAACTGACTGGTCACTCTGCAGCCAAATTATAGCAAATCCCAAATTCGCTTGTATTATCTGCCAGCTTAAGACTGGTAAGGGAAGGGCTCAACTACATCTTGGATTTTATACCTAACAAACACAAACAAAATAACCTAACAGTATGAACCCTCATATCAATCTGAAATTAACAAAACCCTTTTAATATCTTTTCTTTTTTTCCTGAAGATAAAGACTAAATTCTTGAACGTGGCCTTATACCTGCATGCTCTAACCTCTATCATCTTCTCCAGGCTCATTTCTCACCAAACTTCTCTTTTCTCTCATCCTCTATCACAATGGAGGGCATGTATCAGAATCATCAGGAGAACTTGTCAAAACACAGATGACAGCGCTCCTGCTCTCTGGAGGCTCTGATCAATAAATTGGAGGGGAAGCCCTATTGGTGCATTGTTGACATTTTGCTAGGTGATGCTGATACTGCTTGTGTGAGGCCCACCCTCTGAGTGGCACCGCCCACCACCTTGTTGTCCACTGTAGGGCTTTTGGGTCATGGTCAGTAAACTTTTTTTTTTTGAAAGGACAGAAAAACCTTTTATGCAAAGGTATATATTTTTGACTTTCCACTCCATTTGTTCTCTGTCTCAATCATTCAATTCTCCCCATTCAGTTCTGCCATTATAGCATCAAATCTGCCATAGGCAATACAGAATGAAGGTATCTGTATTCCAATAAAACTTTATTTACAAAAACAGATGATGGGTTGGGCTTTTTGTGTATACAAACCACGAGCTGTAGTTTGGCATAAGCCATGTACCTCTTACAAGGAAGCTTGTGCACATGCCATCTTCCCCTTTGATTGGAATCTTCTTCCTCTCCCTATTTGTCCAGGTAATTCTTTCTAAGTCTTCGCTTCTTGCATTGATTGTATCTTCCCTTCACCTTTCTGAACTCCAAGGCACTCACAGAAGTATTCACAAATTCACCCATTCAATAACATTCACCATGTGCCTTTTAAGTGCTAGGTACATGTCCTGGGTACTAGGAATATGGAAAAAATGTAGATACAATTTTTATTATCTTAGGGTCTCCCAACGTTTATATGGAAGATACACAATATAGAGGTAAGCAGTAGGAAATTAAATAAGATTGATATAAAAATATGGAGTGACATGAACAATGACATAGGAAGGAGTCTTCCTATGTAGTGACTAGCACAGCTCAGTTTTGTGTTTGTTTGTGAGGCTGTGGGACTCACATCACTCTACTTCATCACACTGAGAGTTCGGTGAGATGGTGCCTTGTCTCGATTCACTCACCATTGTTTCCTTATTGCCTAATGCAGAGCCTTAGGCAAAACAAAGACAAGGGCTCCCCAGATACTTACAAAATTGAGTTCCAGATTCAATGAGCCACCTCTGGAACTATTAAACTTATTATTGCATGAAATTCCTGTTCAACTGGGTCAATATCCTCTGACAAAGATGCTAGGACATAAGATTTGTGTGTTTTTTTATTAATTCATTGATCCGATATTTGTTGAACACTTACTACGTGCCTAGCTCTGCTCTAATTTAGGCAACAAAAGGATTGTCTAAAACAGGAAAATAGGACTTGCCTGTAGGTTTATTTTTCTTTTCCTTTAGACTAAACACCTCTGCTGCAAACATGCTTTGCCAGATCCTCAGTCAGGCCAAGAAGCATCCAAGCTTGATAGCCATCTTTGTATGTATTGGAGCCAGAGGTACTGGAACAGCACCAAAAGTTTTACATCTGGAATTGTTCAATCCAGATGTTAGTTGAGACAGAAAGAATAACCCCGACCACAGAACACACTGGGTCCCAATGATCAGTACAATTTTTCCTCAGTAAATGTGGATTAAAGTAAACTGAAGAAAGAAAATCCAGACTTCTAAAACAAATGTTTCACTTTAAAGATGCTTAGACTGAAGGTCATCCAGAGCCATCCACATAATTTTCCACTTACTCAGGAAATATTTCTTTTCTAAAGGCATGAAATCATGTTGATGTATGGAGTTGAGGATTATACTGATTAATAATTATCTGAAACTTGGAACAAAAAACCCAGAAAAATATCCCTGCTGTCATGGAGTTTAGTTCTGTGGTTCCCAACCCTGGGCTATGAATTGGTGCCAGTCTGTGGCCTTGTTTCTAGCAGGTGAATGATGGGGCAAGGGAGCAAAGCTTTGTCTGTATTTACAGCATCTCCCCTTTCCTCACATCACTGTCTGAGCTCCTGTTCCTGTCAGGTCAGTGGCAGAATTAGATCCTTACACAACACAAACCCTACTGTGAACTGACCATGTAAGGGATCTGTGGAAAAATTGTCTTCCATGCAACAGGTTCCTGGTATCATAAAGGTTGGAGATTGCATATCTAGTTGAGGATGGAGGTAGGGCAGAGAGTAAACCCTCAGTGCTTGTGTAGTATATTGTATTTGACATAAATCATCACAAAAGGCAAAAATAAAGTAGGGAACAGGAGGTAGAGAACACTAGGTGGGGAGGCAGGCAATTGCAATTTTAAATAGAATAGGGTGCAAAGGCCTTGCTAACAAAGTGACTTTTGCATGAAGGTCTGAAGAGGTGGAGGAGTGGGCCAAGGAACCCTCCAAACAGAGGGTAAGTGCATCCAAAGGCATTGACTGCCTGGCACACCCCTGGAGCAACAAGGAAGACATGGGGCCAGTGTAGAGTGGTGAGTAGACCTCCTTCTCTGTTGTGAAAGTCAGCTCCATTTCAAATATTGTCTTAAATGAGACTCAGGCAATGTGAATTCAGGGAATTATCTCAGTGATTAACTTCCAGCACTATCTGGTAACTTCTTGAAAGAAACACTCTTTTTAATCATGACAACAAAGGAAAAGTAAAGATCTTATAAACCTTTCTAAGTGTAAATAGTTTCTTCTTGCCCTCACTGCCCCTGTAATAAAGCCATTGGGAAAAAGTGGTTCAATGGCATAAGTGTAGTGAAAATTTACCAGGAAATATTATTGAAAGATCTTTTATGTCGAACAGTTTATCTGGAGGAGTTACTGGGTAGAATTTAACTAGATCATGCCTTTTATATGACATGGAATACAAACCCTGCTGGTTATTTTCCCATATCCATTTTTTTCTTCTCCTGCAATAATGGAACTCCTCATTTTAGTGAAGGATATGGCTGCCCACAATCAAGACATTTGACAGCTTCCCTTGCAGCTAGGTGTGACCATGACCATGTGGCTCAAATCTTGCCAATAGACAGAATATAAGCATAAGTGTTGTGTATGCTTCAAGTAAATGTCTTTAAATGAAAAGAGTATGTTCTTTCCTTTGCCTGTATTCCTTACTGCTGGCTAGAATAGGGAAATAATGGCCAAGCTTCCATGTCCATCTTGGACCTCACAGAAGAGGCTACATTCCAGCAACAGTGGAAGCAGAAGCCCAGATGATGACAGAGTCCCTTGGGATTGCAGAGCCATCTTAATGGTTCTGGAGTGCCTATCTCCCAGAATTTCATGGGAGAAAATAAAAGCTCCTCAGTTCAAAGCTTTTCTTAATTTGGGTTTGAGGTCACACGTAGCAAAATTTAATTAAAACTAATATATCTGGATTTTATGGAGCTGCAGAGGTCTGAGAATATTCATAGAAAATATAGGTGTTTATTTTTTAAACCCTGAAACCAGATACAATCTGAACGAGAACTCTGTATGTGCTTCAAAATGAAATTTCTTTTATTGTTTGTTTTTATTAGAAAGCAACTCATGCTCATTTTAAAAAGAGCAGACAGGCAAAGAAAAAATAAAATGAAGATTCAGCTGTCATTCCACACACCTAGAAGTGATCAGTTCACTTTCATTAATGTATAAATACTACATGGGTTCTACAAAGTTTGAGAACCACTACCCTAGGGAAAATAAGTGTGTTGTCACCAGATAGAAAAGGGCTCCCATGTTGGCAAAAAGGAGAGATGCTATTACAATTAAAACTTTTCCTCCCACTCAAATTCTGTAGTGGAAATATAAAATGTATTTATGTGTGTGCTTCCTGGGTGGGGGATACTGTTCAGCTTTACATCCTCAAAACAAAGAGCTCAGTCCTTGAGTATGGCAGGTGTACTGATTTCATCCAGGTACCCCTTCCTATCTGCTTCCCATCCTTCTCCAATCTGCTCTCTGACCCCTGTGCATTACCTCAGTGGTATGCTATGTCTTCTAGATTCCAGCTGGGTTTGGCTGATGGATATTTCTGGGGAAAGAAAATAAAAAAGAAAAGAAAAGAAAAAAAAGAAAGAAGATTGAAGATAATTTAAGATCAGATCAAGCTCCTTATTGCCTTGCTCCTCCTGTGAGCTCCTGGGCTCTCTTCATACCAGTTGTTCGCCCCTCCCCACCATGTCTGTGGCTCCTTTATTAGTTTCAGCTATTGGGCTCTCCCCTTCCAAGGTCTGGGCTCCACTCCCTCCTTCAGTCCCTCTTGCCTGAGGACTGTGACAGCCTCATTGCTGCCAGCCCCCATGGCCTACCCTCTCCCCTTGTAAGTACCTTACCTTATTCCTTTGTCAACTGTCTCTTTGTAAACAAACTTTCCAGCAGTTATCTATATTGACTACGTCATCTATTTTCTACTGAGACACTGATAGACTCAATACCAAACATACATACATGAGTCTATTTGTGAAATCAGTACATTTGGAACTTTTTGTTGTTGTTGAAGACAAGGCCATTACCATATCAATCCTTTGATAAAATTACTTTAAGACAGATTGCTTAAACACCTATGTAGTGTTGCTAGGAAAAAAATTAGTTCTAAAGTATTTATTTACAAGAAATTGGAAGAAACATTCATTTATTCATATCCTTATTTTAAACCATTGCAGGGGCAGTGAGATAGGACTTTCTACAATTGGCATTTGTAATGACAACTTGACTCCTTGGCCTGCACAAAATCCTAAGAGATATGTGTATTTGTGAAGATGGGCAATGGTTTAATTTATTTTCAAAATTAATTTTTCAAAGATATAATGACATAAATTAAAGGTACTTTGAGTTATAATGTAAACCAAATAAATTAGTTTAGTCTTGACACGCGTAAATTGTACCTTGGTATTTAGGAAGAGAAATGTTCCCCGTGGCCATTGATGGGCCCTCACCCTGTGGTTTATAAATCAAAGGTACAATTTGAGAATAAAACACTTTTTATGAAATAGAATGTCAAGAGCTCCTTGTTAAATTTGCTGTAGCAATTAAGTTCTCAGGTGAGAAAATGCCTCTTTTTCAATGTTTTATTAACTCTGTCATTCGGTGCTCCATTTATAGGAGCAACTCTTTATAGTAAGTACACATTAGCATGACTTTTCACCTCCATTTAAATGAAAAGTTTGAGAGGAGGATGGAGTTTCTGTCCACTTTATCTGAACAGCAGTAGAGACTGGATCTGTGCCAGTTTGTGGAGAGCAGAGAAGAGAAGAAAAGAAAATGGCCCACCTGGCTGGTGGCATTGAGTTTGAGATATCCCCAGGGGCCGCATGTCACATGGGGCTGGTGTCTGTGCATTCCACTGGCATTCCCTTCAAAATTATGACCCTACGCCTTGTTTTCACCCAAGCTTGAGGTTTCTAATTGATTTGGGGGAGAGTGTAGGGAAGTGGAGCTTTGCTCTGTGTTACATGCTCCCAAGCATGGGACAATTCCTTGCACACAGGTCTTAATTAGTCTTGTCTCGGAAGAGGACAGGCTAGAGGGAGGCTCAAGCTGGAACTGGCAAAAAGCAGCAGTCAGCCCTATCAGTCAGAGAAGGGAAGATGTCTGCTTATTTGCGTGCTCTTGGCAATAGTCAGGCTTTGTTTGTGTTCAGACATGATTACACAATGGTCTTGTTTTTTGTCTTGATCCATCATGGTCACCGAGAGGCCTTGTCTGATGTTAATGTTCTGTGAAATTGTTTATGTTCAACAGGAAAGCATCAAGGTCTAGCTGGTGATGCCCAGCCAGCTCCTGAGTGCCAGAGGCTGCTTTTCTCCTTCTCAGGCATTACAGAGAGTGGGGTGCTTTACATCTGCAATTAAAAAGATACAGAGTTGCTGCTTCTGTGTGTGTGTGTGTGTGTGTGTGTGTGCACGCACATGTGCCCTGTGTTCAGGCCTCCACAATGTGTGGCTACCATTCACTGGTACAAGCACATTCTTTAATTGATTGACACATTGATGTGGCTTAGTAGCCATGCTAGAGACATTTCCTTGTCCTCACTGGACATGTACATTTCCCCTCCTCAAGGAAACTGCACACCCATGCCCATGCTGAGGAGAAAGACTATGTTTGAGCTAGAGGGATCTTTCCCTTCAATCAGCACAGCTGAATGTATCTGAGAGGGGCCCTGACCCAGAAGCAGCCAGTCCACAGGCTGAACAGTGACCTAGGGACCCTGGTCCTGGCTTGAAGTTTGGGGTTGGACCAACTAGATGATTCTCTCCTTAGTGGGAAACCAAGAGATCGAACCAGCTAATGAGGAGGGGCACAGGGAAGATGTTCAAACTGACATTGTTAGGGTCATGAGAGAACAAAAGAGAAAAGGATTAGACAGCGAGAGCCTAGGAGGACAGAGGAAAGACAGTAACAGCACAGGAGCCCCAGAGAAGCAGGGGCTCCATGACAGGGAGAGTGATGGCCCACAGAGATTTCTTAGGACCCACTGTGTCCCAATGCTCCAAAGCTACTCTGACCGTTCCAGGACAACTTGTCCATTCCAGGACAAGTTCCTTCCACGATAGAGTGATATTTCTTGAAGTAATTATCTACAAGGATAGAAATTTAAAGAACCGTAGATAGCATCTAGACTTTGTTTTCTAGTTGAGGGGACCTAGTCTAATAGGAGTGAAATTACCTACCTGAACTGGTTGGAGGCAGGACACAAAGACAACGGCATGGGCACCTGCAGGCTGTGCACCCACAAACATGCTCCATGCTTCTTGTTAAGGGTGATAATCACATCTGGGGAGAGTCTGCTTTCTAAGATAGTCCTTCAGATGGATGGAGCAGGTAATTGCCTACATGTGATTTGAGGAGCAGTAGACAAGGTGTCCTCTTCCTTGTCTGGTCCTCCCTCCCCTCCTTACGAGGGTTAAATGGGCTTGTAGGTATTAAATCCTTCCTACAGTCCTTGGTGCCTAATAAGAGCAGTACCTACCAAAAATATCCTCTAAAGCTATGTGATATATCATATACACCAGGCCCCAAACCAGTGGGAGTAGATCGTCCTCTTGATTTGTCATGGTCATGGGAGCTAGGCCTGTTAGGTTTAGCTTAAGACAGAACCAAAAGATCTGACCCACAGTACTAGATTGCTGATAGAATCTGTGCTGTGCTGTGCGGGGCAGTCACCTGTGCTGATAGAAATTTTAAAAATCTTATGCTGCTCTATACTTGCACGGGTCTAGCTACCTATCCTAGCTTTCTTTGTAAACACAGACACTATGATGTTTTTATTCTCATCTCACAGTCAGGGAACATTGGAAGGATCATTGAGGACATTCTCCTTGTAGGAATAACATGAGAACCCAGGGCACTTGGGGGTGAGCAAGAGACTGTGCCAAGTCCAGGTGAATTCTCCATTTTAACTTCTCCAGGTAACTTCACCATTTTACCCAGGACCAGCTTCCGCACCCAGGAACTTGCAAATAAAGGGCACTCTCTCCCCCTGGTTGTGCGTATAATTCTTCTCTGTCCAGGCTTAAATGTCACCAGCATGATTAGCTCCTGCATCTGAGAAATTGTCTGCCTATCACAGTTATCCCCCACAGGAACATGGCAGTTTGAGGTTGGGCAACATTCCTCCCATAATGGAAACAGCCACTAGGGGTCCAGCTGAGCCTCCAGGTTGACAAAGGTAGGGGGGAGGTTGTTGTGTGACTTTTTGCACTACAAGGTACAGAAAGTTCTTTTGAAAGTGTGGGACATGTGAAGCCCCATTGCTTTCAAAAGGAAAAGTAAAAGTCATGGATTCCAAGTATGTGGAATCCTATGGCTGCACTTAGTAGGGCCAGGCCAAGCTGTCTTTGGAAGGCAGACTGCTTGCCAATGAGGTAGGAGTCTGTCCAGTCCATCAGCCACACCTTCTTTGGAAGGAGGGCATCTTTCAACAATGTGGCTCTTTAAGAAATGATATGGACTGAATGCTTCCATTTTCTAAGCTTTTTGACAGTTCTGCAACTGACTCTAGGCATATTTCTGAAGCTGTTAAGCTTAAGATATGTATTTTGAGCAAAGTACTTTTTTATTCACATGTGAAATTCACTTACAGGAAATCCACTATTAGTTTGAATTTTTATGTATTACCCTACTTAAAGCTGTGAGAACTTAATTGTCAAATAAGCTTTCGGTGGCTATTTTATGTGCCAAGTACCCACTTTCTGTTATATATTCATTGCCATTTAAGAAGTTTTTTGAACCCCAAAGTTTTATCTAAAATAGAATATATAATATGTTTTATATTTATAATATGCAGTACATATGGTTGGAGTTTATGCAAATTGTATCTGCTGAGAATCTTAAATTCAATCTATATTTTACACACATGTCTTCGGGACTGCTAAGCCAAGTGACATCAAAGCATTTTAAGTAATGTTAAAAAGAAAACATTTATGAAATCTTTTTTTCCTAGAAAAAAGTTCTTTGAAAAATTTCAACTGACTTTGCTTGATAGGGTTAATTTCCTCTTTTTTTTCTTTAACTGATGCTGTTGTTTGCAAACAAAGCAGTTTTCTGCTTGTATGTGGGGCTGCGCGTGTGTACTTTTTCAAGTATATAATATTCCTGGTCAGTGTAGACAGAGGCCTACTTGACGTTGACTGTGTTTTGGGACTGACTTCGCTATAATATCAGAACAAATCTAAAATCACAGCTATCCGTTCACCTCAACAATTTGACCCTTATCTCTTGGTTTATGATCATTAATTTTTATTTCATGAATTCAAGCTGGAGATTTAAATGACATCTTTGGGATATTAATATTTAGTAGTATAGATTCATTTCAGTAACTTGCTTTGATCCTCTTTTTAAAGAGTCTCTTTATCTTGGGTGGCACCTGTGGCTCAGTGGGTAGGGTTTTGGCCCCAAATGCCGAGGGTGGTGGGTTCGAACCCAGCCCTGGCCAAACTGCAACAAAAAAATAGCCGGACTTTGTGGCAGGTGCCTATAGTTCCAGCTACTCGGGAGGCTGAGGCAAGAGAATCCCTTAAGCCCAGGAGTTGGAGGTTACTGTGAGCTGTGACTCCATGACACTTTACCCAGGGTGATAAAGCGAGACTCTGTCTCCAAAAAAAAGAAAAGTCTCTTTATCTTGCAAGCATGACCTTTTCAGCCTGCTTTTATCTTGAGAAATAGTCTTTGTTATTCTTCAGAACTTTTCCATTCTCTGTGGCCTCCAATGAATTTATCATTGTTCAGACATTTAGCTTTGCCCGTGTAGAAGTCCAGAGTATTTTTTAACAACAAATCTCAACGTACTCGCCAAAATACAATAGTTATTGTTAGCTAATCGTTATTGTGTGGAGCAGACAAAAGCTCTGTAAAATGAATGTAGGTTTGTTCTCCAGCAACAGTAATTCAAAGCCTCATTTTTTTCCATCATTGAGGCAGCGATTGAGACCAGAGCTTGACTTGAACCTCCAGTAAGAGATGAAAAAAAGGGATTGAACATTGGTGAGAACATTTTTTATGTTTTGTGGCCATGCCAAATTTTCTGAAAAGGCTTTAATTTTTTGGAGAATTTCCCACAATGCAAATCTTTCTTATCCCAGGTGAAAGTTGGATGCTGGATGCTCATTTTCCCAGCCTCTCTGGCAGCTGGGTGCAGACATGTGACTTAGGTTCTGCTGAGAAGATGCAAACCCCAGAGAGGTGCTGATGTGAAGCACTGGGAGGCCGGGTGCCAAGGTCATGTTCTGGTGGTGGTGGTGGTGGAGGCATCTGGTTTTAGGAACAGCTAGAAAGAGGATTCCTGGGGTTCAGGGCCTCCAGGGACTAAGCTGCAGGGTCTGGGTCCCAGGGGCAGTGGGACCTTCACAGGGGCCGTTCTGAAGTGTGGCTGCTGCATAGCTTCTAAACCACCCTGCAGTCTCTGAGTATCTTTTGATATTTTCTGTAGTTGCCAAATGAAATTATTAATCCAACATATGTAGGTAGTTTTACTTTATCAACCCTTGAATGTGATTCTTAAATGTGAAAATAAATGAATTATTTTATTTATGAGAGGAATCTAAACAATTCTGTATAGAGTTTTTATCGAACAATGGACCTGGATGTATGTCTAAGTGATTGTTAATTATAACAAAGCCTTTTCCTTAGGAACATGCATACTCTTTTAGCCAAGGGAGATGGCTAGAGGCAAAGTCCATCTCTGATCTAGGCTCTTTGTCATTCTTTCTCCACATTCTACCCTTCATTTGCAGCTGGTCATTTGTGTTAAGAAATAGGCTAATTGATTATGAATTGGGCTGCAATGAACATTCTGGCACAAATATCTTTATTGTAGTGTGATTTTTGGTCTTCTGGATATATACCTTGTAGAGGAATTATAGGATCAAATGGCAGGTCTATTTTTAGTTCTCTAAGTGTTCTCCAGATGTCTTTCCAAAAGGAACATGTTAGTTTGCAATCCCACCAACAGTGTAGAAGTGTTCCCTTTTCTCCACAACAACGCCAGCATCTGTGGTTTTAGGATTTTGTGATATCGGCTAATCTTACTGGTGTTAGATGATATCTCAAAGTAGTTTTGATTTTCATTTCTCTGATGACTAAGGATGGTGAGCATTTTTTCATATATTTGTAGGCCATGTGCCTGTCTTCTTCAGAGAAGTTTCTCTTCAAGTCCCTTGCCCACCCTGAGAGGGGATGACTTGTTCTCTTCTTGCTAATACATTTGAGTTCCCTGTGGATTCTGGTTATTAAACCTTTGATGGAAACATAACCAGCAAATATCTTTTCCCATTCTGAGGGCTATCTGCTTGATTTACTTACTGTATTCTTGGCTGTGCAGAAGCTTTTGAATTTGATGAGGTCCTAGTGGTGTATTTTTGATGTTGCTTCAATTGCCCAAGGGGTCCTCCTCATAAAATTTTCGCCAGGGCCAATTTCTTCAAGTGTTTTCCCTACACTTTCTTCTAGTAGTTTTATAGTTTCATGTCTTAAGTTTAAATCTTTAATCCAGTGAGAGTCTATCTTAGTTAGTGGTGAGAGGTGTGGATCCCATTTCAGTCTTTTGCAGGTCGCCAGCCAGTTCGCCCAGCACCATTTGTTAAATAGGGAATCTTTTCCCCACTCAATGTTTTTAATTGGCTTATCAAAGATCATATAACAGTAAGTAGCTGGGTTCATCTCTTCGTTCTCTATTCTGTTCCATACATCTACCTCTCTGTTTTTGTGCCAATACCATGCTGTTTTGATCACTATGAATTTATAGTATAGTCTGATGTCTGGTAGTGTGATTCCTCCTGCTTTGTTTTTATTTCTGAGTAATGTCTTGGCTATTCGAGGTTTTTTCTGATTCCATATAAAACGAAGTATTATTTTTTTGAGATCTTTAAAGCATGACCATGGAACTTTAATAGGGATTGCATTAAAATTATACATTGCTTTGGGTAGTAGAGACATTTTAACAATGTTAATTCTTCCCAGTCATGAGCATGGTATGTTTTCCATTTGTTAACATTTTCAGCTATTTCTTTTCTTAGAGTTTCATAGTTCTCTTTATAAAGATCTTTCACATCCTTTGTTAGGTAAACTCCCAAATATTTCATCTTCTTTGGCACTACTGTGAATGGAATAGAGTTCTTGACTGTTTTTTCCACTTGACTATTGTTGGTGTATATAAAGGCTACCAATTTATGAGTATTGATTTTGTAA
>CAUYQV010107630.1:0-19717 GCA_963574575.1 Galagoides demidoff
ATTTGTTCAGTTTTGAAAACAGTACTGTTTTCTACAGTATTGTGTTTTCTGAATTGGATTCAATGAAGCGTTCTTGTTTTTGTAGTCTGTGGTAAAAAGTGTGTTGCCAGCAAGAATGGCCTATATCACAAAATCTCAAAACTACAGATGCTGGCGCGGATGTGGAGAGAAAGGAACGCTTTTACACTGCTGGTGGGACTGCAAACTAATACAACTTTTTTGGAAAGAAGTATGGAGAAACCTTAAACTGTAAAGAACTCAACCCAGACCTCCCATTTGATCCTGCAATCCCATTACTGGGCACCTATCCAGAGGGGGGAAAAAAACCCTTTTATTATAAAGACACTTGTACAAGGTTGTTTATTGCAGCCCAATTTATAATCGCTAAAATGTTGAAACAGCCTACATGTCCTTCAACCCAGGAATGGATTGGTAAGCTGTGGTATATGTATACCATGGAATATTATTCAGCTATCAAAAATAATGGAGATTTTACAGCATTTGTACTAATCTGGATGGAGGTGGAACACATTATTCTTAGTGAAGCATCACAGGAATGGACAAGTAAGAATCCTATGTATTCAACTTTGATATGAAGACAACTAATGACACAATGGGACATGGGGGAAGGAGAGACCAGATAGAGAAGGAGGGAGGGGGTGTGGGCAAGGGAAAAAAAGGTGTTTTGCATAATCAAATAAGTTAGAGAAACTGTTAACTTAAAATTAAAAAGAACTGCTGAGAGCCATAATATATGCCTAATTAGATGGTCTTCATCTGGGGAGCAATTTAAACTAAATTTTTCCTTCAAATAACTTTTGATCTAGTAAGTATCGTAGTATTATATAGTTCAAAAAATTCTATAGTGCAATAGAAATAAATTCAGACTTGCACACACACATTTATTATATAATGACAAGGAATGTGTCTAGTATAGTTTAATTTAAAATATTTGCTGTTTTATTTATTACCAAATAATTGAATATATATATATTTTATGTATTTTTTCACTTTTTACCATAAGAATTACAACATGAAAATGTCACCTTAGTAGAATAGGATTTTTTTTAATAGGATATAAAGTATCATGATGAGAGAGGTCAGTATAATTGTTTTAAAATCCTCAGATATGGGACTTCCTAGGATGTGCATTTTAAAAATATTCTTTGTCATAGAGAAAAAAAAATCAATGTGAGGGGAATAGAAATTGCCTGGGGAGGTAGGTACAATCTTAAATAGTGTTGTTATTTAATAGATGACATTTTAACTTGGGAATTACAGAATATGAGGAAGAGAAGCCACATGGAAGTCTAGGAGATAGTTCCTGTCTGAAGTGTGAGCGTGAGAACTTCTGATGTATTCAAGGATGTCGGGAAGGCCCCGATGGTCTGAGGGAGGGGGATTTAGCAGGAGGTAATTAGAGATTGGGCAGCAGAGGGTAGGGACTGGTGGCTCCTCTAGGGCCTTGTAGGTCCTTAAAAGATTTTGACTTTTACTCTTACAATGCGGAGTGAGTACAGGGTTTGACTAGAGGATTCGTGTTTTAGAAAGAAAAATTTGACAACTGGAGAATAGAGCAGGGGAGGGCGAGGTAGAGTGTCAGAGACCTTTAAGAGTGAAGAAGAGATGATAATGGCTTGGACTGCAGCAGAAGCAGTGGAGCTAATGGGAAGTGCTGGATTCTGGAACTATTCTGAAGAATAAGCCAGGAGAATTTGTTAACGGGCTGGGTACAGACTATGAGAAAAAAAGAGAAACCAAGAGCGGTTCCAGGATTTCTGGTACAAGTAAAGGGAAGTGGTGCCATTAACTGATAAGCGGAAGTAGTTTGGTGAAGGATGGGGAAATCAGAATTCTGGTCTGGTCCTGTTAGGTTTGAATTGTCCGTTCATTCATACAAATGGATAAGCAGACACAAAGGTCTAGTCGTCTCAAGGCAGAAAGTGAATGGAGAAACTCGGGGTGTTAAATCATTCTATCAGTCTGGGTTTAATCAGATGACAGACACCCTGATGTAATGTAAACAGGGAAGTTTATTATAAAGAATGATTTTGGGTTAATCAGCCTATTGATGGAAGAGTATAAGAATGTAATGATAACAGTACCCTAAGCCTGAGTGAGCATACCCAAGGGAGGATAACACGGGAGGAGGGCCCCCTCTCTAAGGCTGGGGTTGCAACCCACTGGGTTGCCTGAGCCATAGCTGGTTGATAGTCTCACGGTAAATGGGAAACAAACTTGTGCAGGTAGGTGAGCTACAGCTGGTGGGCAGGCATGCAGGTGTCAGGATGCTACAGTGGACGTGATGCCCGGAGTGTACGGTATCCATACTGGGAGGGCCCAGAGACAAACCTTGTGGCATAGGGGTGAGCCATGGCTAGTGCAGAAGCCCAGTGTATTGCATCCGTGTTGAGAGAGTAGTCACTGGGCCAGGATTGTGAGTTGCCAGAGAGCTCTGCATTCTGGGTGTGCTGCGGGGGTCGGGACAGAGCATCCCCAAATGTCCTCACACACCATTGACCAACTGTGCAGAGGAACAGGAAAGGGAAACTGCTCCAAAGCAGAGTCAAGAAGCGGGGGCTCCCGTTCTTCTGTATTATCCCTCCAGCGCCTCCTACTGGCAAAGCTTAACATTGTATTCTCTATAGAGGAGGAAAGAACCTAGTGGCCTAGACTCTCTGATTGGGTTCTATGTGGTAAATGGAGAGGTTAGAGGCAGTAACCTGGTAACCAGCACTGGTAGGGAAGGCTGAGGTCTTAGGAGGCATGGTTTTATCTGGCCTGTAAGAACATGCGCTCTGTGACTTTGTGTGACATAAGTCTTGCTCGTACAAAATTGTCTCTAGAAACCCAAGGTGATGAGTGCATATGCTAAGCTTTGGCCTGAGATCTCCTGGTCATCCTTCAAACTTTATATGTTGGTGTAACTCTAATTATTAATTTCAGATCTGAAACAGTGTTTGAAAGCTATCTAAATAATCTTAATTTTGACTTAATAGTTTAATGATGCTATTTGAGGGGACATGTAGGTTTTATTTAGGGGGAAAAAAAGCTAATGTTTAAACTGATTTGTTTGTTATTAAGTATATGAAGAATAATCTTATTTAACATTCCACTACATGTCCTCGAGGACAAGAAAACATTGCTAACCTGAATCCTTTCCCATAAATACAACATCCTTTCTTGTTGCCAGATGCTTAAATGTCATTGGGCTGTTTTAAAGTAGTTCTATTTGATCTCTGTGAAACAGATGGAAGTATTTGTTATACAAACCTTATTTAGAATGTAATCTTTTTTTTCTCCTCTGATTGCATATGTTTGGCAGCGAGCTTTCTCTTCTAGATGTGAATGAATTTTGGGCAGTCTCCAAATCTAAACACACCCTAATTTAAAAAACCACAATCCTGAGGGCCCAATTCCTGTTTACTGAGGAATTAAAACCTAGTGAAACCACATCGTTACTAAATACAGTACAACCTAGTGAGTTTTTAAAAACAAAAACCTTTATAGTTTATTTAGAACTATTAACTATTGTTACGTTCTGAGAGTGAAGTCTTTTCATAAGCAGGGTATAATATTTACAGTTGGTTAAATGTATCAATTGCTTCCGATTCTTAAAAAATATACTCCTTATATGGGATTGTGAGTTTGTGGCGTAGGTACCTGTGTGAAGTGGCAGATGGTTTGGAGAACAGTATTGAGGAGTATCCACCCCAGGGAGTAGCTGGGGTGGATTCCTTGTTTACATTGAATGACTAACATCAAGTCAAAAATGCATCTGTTAAAATATTCATGTGTAACTATCAGTTGTACTATTCTCAAAATGGTTCAGTTTTTTCTGTCTTTGATACCCAAGAAACAAATAAATAAACAAGGTCTCAAATATTCACACCAAACACTGGAAGTGAATCCTATTAGACATTCACCTGAAGGGGGAAAAAAAATGAAAAAAACATAGGAAGGGGAGAAAATTTTCCATACCCCTTTGTAATTAAACAGTTCTAATCCAATTAGAAGGAAGAAAAAAAAAAACAGGTAGGGTAGAAGGAATTAGCAGTCTAAATTTACACTTCTCAGGATTGGATTTCACAGGCATGCTTTATAGTTTTAGTAATCTTTACTTAGTGTAGTAGGTGACATACCATAAACTTTAATCTGGAAGGAGTATATAGGGCCTGCCACATGATACAGCAGCCTCAAAAGTGTATCTTGTATTACATTAATGAAAATGAATTGGATTAACCATCTGTGTTCCCGTAACTTCCTGGAGGAATTTCATTGATTCATGTTTTAAGCAACATTTAATCATCAGTTTCTTCAAACAAAACTGAGACTAGTATTGACTTTCTCCGCATAGCTGTTTTAAAACCCTTCTCTCAGATCTCATTGTTTTATTGAGCTGGTTCATGGAATCTTGCAAGTCTACTCATTTTCAACCATAAATGTGCTTAAGGTGTACTTCGGAATTAGTAAAGAAAAGCTTTAGATCTTAAATCACTTACAGATTGACTGTATAAATTTAATACAAACCAGAGACTATGTTTCTCTCCTGTTCATCCAGGACATGATATTGCCTGCCAAATCAGAAAATTATTGACTGATTTTTCGATAGTTATACTTCTTTTGAATAAGCTGCCTGCATTGCATAAATTCCTGGAAAATGAAGGTTAAAAGGAAAAATGTAGAAATAAATGGCATAGGATTGTTCATATATGTAATTCCTTTTATTTTAATATGAAATCTTAATTTGATTGGTTAACATCCAAATAGCTGACTTACTGTAGAACAGTAAGCATTTTCATGTTCACGAAATTGGCTCGTGGAGTTCATGGCTATTCACGATTTGTAAGGGGGTGCTCAGACCACTTCTCTTTCACATTTGTTATTTAGTTTCGCAGGATCTGGCCACTGTACCATCCTGCAGCTCTCTGTCCTCCAGTCACCTGGGCCCTCTCAGTTCCTCAAAACCACCCAGATCCCACCGCCAGATATGCGTGGACAAAAAACTCTTCTTTCAGACAAGAGATTTCCACTTACTATCTGCTCCTAGTAAACATCTCCTGAACCTTCAGTTCTCATTTCTTTCTTCCTTAGAAATTCCTCCTTATATCAAGTCTTCCATTTATAGGCCCTTATAGCAACATGCCCCTAGTCTTCAGAACACCTGTCGGCATAAGCATTCCACACAGACTCATTGGGTTTCCTTACTCTCCTTCCATCCAATCTCATGTGCTCTTATGTCTGTTTTTCCCCCTTAATATTATACCTCCTTGGCCCATAGCAAACACTAAAATAAAAAAATTATCAAATGAATATAAATACAGTAGAACCCGACCACTTAAGGGACTGTAAGAAACTGGTCAATGTATGGAGGTGGTCAACTGTGGAGGTTCTATTGTAGTTATTTATGGTGATTAGAACACTAACCTTGACAAATTCTCTTAAAGCGAATTTGTTTAATAATATCAAGATTTAGGGCGGTGCCTGTGGCTCAAAGGAGTAGGGCGCTGGCCCCATATACCGGATGTGGTGGGTTCAAACCCAGCCCTGGCAAACAAACAGACAAAAAAAGGATATCAAGATTTAGGCCATGATTTTAATGATGGCATTGTTTTTTAGAAGAAAATAATTCTGTGATAAGATGTTCCACATGTTAATTGGGTAGTCAGGCTTAACTTTTACTCAAAAACTATTGTTTTGTTTGTCCTCGTGAAAGAAAGCAGAGTGTCTAATGGTATAGTATAGAATCTGTTACCTCAAGTAAGAGGTTGGTGAATTGATTGGATTGGTGTCCCACACTCTTTACCCCAGTACTTGACCTATTTCCACAAGGTTAGTGTCTTCTTTCTTTATACCTCAATGAACAAGATTTGCACAGAGATTAGTTTCAGAATTCTATAGCCCTGGCTTCGCCTTCCTGACTTTTGCCTTCACCCAGCCACCCATCTTCTTCTGACATACTAGACTCATATAGACATTAATCCTTTGAGATCTCCTGTGTCACTTCACACTGCAACAGTTGCTTGTTCGATTACCAGTTACCACTTACCTTTTCTTTGGGGGGAAAGTGAGTAGCCTACAAGAAGAGGAATCATCCTGAATACATACCCATTGAACTAGGCCATTACTTCTCCATTCTACTCACCCCAAACTTCCTTTTTCTAACAAGTATGTGTAATATCTTCTTCACTATCCTGAAAAGAAATGTTTGCCTAACATGATCCATTTAGGTATGTAAATTAAATCACTTAATGTCTGCACACAATACAAAGTAGAAGTAAAATAATGTGTAATAAAAACAGACGCACTTAATTATGTGAATGCTTGGGTGTGATTAAACCAGAACATATAATGAAGTAGACAATACTTGTGCCTGTATTTATAATCATATTGAATACAGTATCTAAAAACAAGGTTATAGTGATCAAAACAGCATGGTACTAACACAAAAATAGAGACATAGATCTGTGGAATAGGATAGAGAATCTAGAGATAAGCCCAGACACATATCGTCATTTAGTCTTTGATGAGACTAATAAAAACATGCAATGGAGAAAAGAATCCTTATTTAACAAATGGTGCTGGGAGAATTTGTTATCCACATGTAGAAGACTAAAACTGGACCCGCACCTCTCACCATTCATTGACAAAAATTGATTCTCTCTGGGTAAAAGATTTAAATTGAAGACACAAAACAATACAAATTCCTGGGACAAAACTTTATGAGGAAGACACACACACCCCTCCCCAGCAATTGCAGCAACACCAGAAATAAATGACTAGAATCTGATCAAGCTCAAAAGGTTTTGCACAGCTAAAGGTACCACAATCAAAGCAGATAGACAGCCTTCGGAATGGGAGAAGATTGTTGCATATTATGAATCTGACAAAGGCCTGATAACTAGAATCTGCAGAGAACTCAAACAATAAGAAAAGTGCCAACAATTCTCTCTATAAATGGGCAAGAGATTTGAACAGAAACTTTTCAGAGGATGACAGATGAATGGCTAACAAAAAGATGAAAAAATGCTCATCATCTTTAATCATCAGAGAAATGAAAATCAAAACCACTCTATCACCTAACTCCAGCAAGATTAGCACACATCACAAAGTCACAAAACACAGATGCTGGCGTGGATGTGGAGAGAAGGAAATACTTCTACACTGCTGGTGGAATTGCAAACTAATACAGCCTTTTTGGAGAAAAGTATGGAGAATCCTCAAAGATTTAAAAGTAGACATTCCATTTGACCCTCCAATCCCATTACTAGGTACCTATCCAGAAGAACATAAATCATTTCACCACAAAGACATTTGCACTAGAATGTTTATTGTGACTCAATTTATAATTGCCAAGTTGTGAAAGTAACCTAAGTGCCTATCAACCTATGAATGGCTCAACAAACTGGGATATATGTATACCATGGAATATGACTCAGCCATTAAAAAAGATGGAGACTTTACATCTTTTACCTGGATGGAGTTGAAATATATTCTTCTTAGTAAAGTATTGCAAGAATGGAAAAATAAATATCCAACGTATTCAATATTAATATGAAATCAATATATAAACGATTACATGCCCATAAGAACAATAAAACAATAACACAGTCCAATTCATGGTAGAGGGAAGCGGGAGGGGAGAGGACGTTTTGCGGAAGGAGAGAGGGCATGAGGTGGGATCTCAAGTAATGTGTACACTATGAGGGTGTATAACACACCCCCTGGGGAAGGGCTCTTCTACAAACGGAATGTCACCCTGGAAGTGAGAACAATGTAACCTAAAAATTGTAACCTCCTATTAACTTGAAAAAATTTTTAAAAACGTTGTCAGCACTAATAAGAATTTTCCAAATTGGTGAACAGTTGATAAAGTTGATATATGGTTTTTCTTAGATATCCAGGATGGCTCCGTTCCTGGAAAGCTCAGTGTATATTAAAGTATAGTATCTAGTACTTAATTAAATCTTAAAGATAATACATATAAAATAAGAATATAAATTAACATCCTAAAAAAATACTTCATATATACTTGCTATCTTTTCTAAGTTCTGTTTCTGTACTTGCTGGTAAATATGCTGGCTGCTTATTACCCTCCTCTGCAAAGAAAATGTAATTTTGTTGGGCAGTTGAAATCTGCCCAAATTTTTAATTATTGTATAAGAATTCAAATGCTAACATTCTGCGAGTTGCTAGTTTCCCTCAAAACGTATCATAAGTTACTGTAAGTTCCACCCCCTACAAAAAAAGAAAAATACTGAGAGCAGGTCATACACGGTATGGGGTTTGGGGGAGGAGAAATATGGCTTCCATCTGTGGCTCCTGAGCACACATTTCTAGAACAGAAAGAACAGAGAGGAGATTGCTGTCTTCTGCCTATGCCAGATTCACATTTCCATGGACCTTTCTAAATCCCAGAGTTGCCTTTAGTAGGTACTGACCTGGAATGAAGAGATCATCAAGGTTTCTACTATTTAAAAAGAGAGCGCGGAGGAGAAAAGAAAAACGATTGCTATTATTGTCCTCAGATTATGAAAGTAGCTGGAAATAAATCCTTAATAAATTAAAAAAAGGTATTTTGGGAACACTTTTATGTTGGTTTAATCCTAGCTTGGATTGCTACTGCTGCATTTATTCACATTTAAATTCTTAAACATAACCCTTGTTCAGTAATGGAAGTCCTTGTTTTCCCTTTATTACAACTTCTTCTGGTCCATCAGGAGGTCTTCCCTCAGAAGAAAGTGCATTGCCATCCTAGTGTGTGGTGTGGAGCTGTTTATAAGGCCCCCGTCTGCCTCTACCAGCCATTGTTTTTACATAAATTGTATTCTGTGATCTGCTTCTTGTTTCTCTCTTAGAGAACATCAGCAAACCTTTTAGCTTGGTCAAGTACAGGAAGTCTTTCTCCCACATTGACTTATTGGTAGCTATTCATCTCTTCTGGGAGGACAGTCTCTTCTGACACACGTATAGTAAACATTTCCCAGTAATTTTCCACGACGGCAGGCAAGCATTAGGCAAATGGTGCACTTGGCTAGCAATCGCGGCGGGTTTTGCCAACCTGATGCCATAAATGTTCACTAGTCTGTCTTTAAATTCCTTTGTTTTGCTGATGTTACGGGAACGTAGGACTGGGAATATCGTAGTTTATGTAGAAGACATTCAGGCTTAGCGTGTACAGTCATATAAGGTAGAGGGATTTTTATTGGTAGCCAACGTGATTGCTGTCGTGTGTGCTCAAAACCTTGGTTATTACTGAATCTGGGTCCTAACTTGAAATTATGCACGAATAGCAAAAGCACTTGGTGGTTTTGACGTATTACATTTGATAGGGTCAACAACCTTCCCTCCTTGTTGCCTGTGATTGCAACAACTGAAATTTAACTAGGCAATAAATTTATTAAAGGAATAGTCAACTCTCTTAATAAGGATGTAGAACTCCTATCATGTTTTCCTTCACTGAACTTATTTAGGAGCTTGAGTGATTCCAGATGGTATCACATGTGTATTTGGCTCTAAATTTCTTGCTTTCTCACGTTTGCCAACATACAGTTAAGTGTTCAAGACTTTCAAAAGCCTTAGAGCCATTCAGCCACTGAGCACACAACTTTCAGTTGCTGTGGTGTATGTGACCCCCATTTTGCAAATTCTCCTCACTCCTTGACATTAAAAGATACTACAGTTGCTTAACGTACCTGAAAAAGAAAGATGTATGGGAACATAATGTATGTCTATGGCCATAAAGTATATATATATCTTAAAAAGCAAAATATATAGCTCTTAAAAAGCTAGTTTTTGAGTGTAGAGGACGTCAACAAACATATAGGCCACCCATTAACTCTTAAATGTGCAATGTATAGGGTGGCGCCTATGGCTCAAAGGAGTAAGGTGCCGGCCCCATATGCCGGAGGTGGTAGGTTCAAGCCCAGCCCCGGCCAAAACTGGAAAAAAAAATGTGCAATGTATAAAAATAAAGTGGCCTAACTTGGCACCTGTAGCTCAAGTGGCTAAGGTGCCAGCCACATACACCAGAGCTGGCAGGTTTGAATCCGGCCTGGACCTGCCAAACAACTACAACTACAATCAAAAAATAGCTGGGCATTGTGGTGGGTGCCTATGGTCCCAGCTACTTGGGAGGCTGAGGCAAGAGAATCACTTAAGCCCAGGAGTTGGAGGTTGCTGTGAGCTGTGATGCCATGGCACTGGCTACCCAGGGTGACAGCTTGAGGCTCTGTCTCCAAAAAAAAAAAAAAAAAAAAAAAAAATATATATATATATATATATATATATGGTAATATATATTATATAATATTACTATTATATACTTATACTATATACTATAATATTGCTATTATTTTAGTAATCTGAAAGTATTTTTCATTTAAAGTGTTGGGAAGTCCCCAGTCCAACACACAAAAGGCCATTTCATCCATAATATACCTTATGTGTAGATTTACTTCCCCCAAGAAATATTTAGGATGTACTTAATGTGTGCCAGACACTATTCTAGGTGTTGGCATTATAAACATGAATGTTGCATTTACGTCTCTGAAGAGCTTTGGGTAAAATGTGGATGCAAACTATGAAACCAAAGACAGTAGAACATCTGCGAGTTGGCCATCCAAGGGTCTATAACTAACAGATCAGCATGCAGAGGGGGTCACCATAACAACTAGACATGCCATCCAGAGTGTACGTGTGGTGCATGTCTGCTCTATGAAAAACAGGTCAACTTAAGGAGGTGGTCAACTATGGAGTTTCTACTATAATTACAACCTAATGTAATAATGTGTGTGGAGTTTCTTGGAATAAATGCCCATGTGCTAGAATAGAGTTCCGTGGAAAGGGCAAGATGGTTTGCTGAGAGGTAACCATGATTTTATCCTGGGGGAGCTGGACAGGTGCTTATTGACGCAGTGTTTGGGTTTATTCTTAAATGTTGAACAGTAATATGTTGGAAAGAAGAGATAAAGGACACCCCTAGCGGATGGAGCAGTATGGTCAGTGGCATCGCTATGGAAAACTGTAATGGGTTTATAATGGGCCTCTGTATTGTTAGAAAGTCCTGCCTAGGAGCTGTGGAATTGAGGGAGAGGTGGGGTTGACACTGCCAGGGATGGCTATGGTCTAGACTAGAGAGTGGCAGTGAGACAGAGTGGGAGAAGTTTCTTGCCAGGGTTGGACTCAACAGGAAATGTTGTTCTAACTGGCTGTGGGACAAAGAGACCAGAAGCTGGCTTCTTCCGTGGGTGTTCGCACTGGCTGACCACAAGCCAAGACTGGGTATTCAAAAAGATCAACAGATAGGGGGAAATGAAGGAACAGACAATAAATGGACTATTCAGGATTTTTAAGTTTTTGTTTAGGAATTATTTAGATTCACATGGTAATACAAACATAGCACACTGCCATCCTGTGTAACCTTGGGACAACTTTCCCCAGTAGTAACATCTTACAAACTACAGTACAATAGCCTGGAAGGTTACATTGGTGTGATCTATGGACCTTCTTTTAGATTTCAGTTTCATAGACACGCAGGCATGTAATCATTCCAGGCAGTTGTATCACATGTCCATCACACAATCAAGAGGTAGACCTACACCTCCACTACAAAGACCCCTTTTCCTACCTCTGTTCATTATGCCATCCCTCTTCCCGTTCCCATCACCAGCTCCTAGCAGTCATTAATTTGTTTCCATCTTTATGGCTTTGTCACTTTGGGATCGTCATGGAGTTATATGTAACCCTTTGAGATTGACTTTTTTCACTCAGCATAATTCCCTTGAGATTCATCCAGGGGTTCAACTTATCCATAGTTCATTTCATTTCATGTTGAGTAGTAGTTCATGATATAAAGGTACCACAATTTGTTTAATCTTTCACATACCAAAAGACATTTGGGTTGTTTTGAATTTTGGGCTCCTACACATCAACTGTTATGAACAGTCACGTACGTAATTTTTGTGTACGTGGACTTAAAACTTCTATTTCTTGGAATAAATGCCCAAGAGCATAATTGCTATGTCGTAAGCACATGTTTAGTGTTTTAGGAAACCCAGACTCTATTTTTCAGAACAGTGGTGCCATTTTACACTCTCAGAATCGTAGGAAAGATACAGTTTTGCTGCATCCTGGTGCTGTCATGGTTTCTTATTTTAGCTGTTCTAATAGATCTGTAGTAATATCTAATTGTGATTTTAATTTGCATTTCCCTAATGGAAAATGATGTAGAGCATCTTTTCATATGCTAACTTGTCCATCCTGAATTCTCGGGTGAAATGTCTGCCCATGTCTTTTGTCCATTTTGTAGTTTGAGTGTGGGATTCCCTGGCACCTTTTGACTTGTTCCAGGAAGGTAGAGGTAGAAGTTTGGCTGCTCACTGGACCTCCCCCCACACCCCCCCACCTTCAAGCTGGATTGTGGGGAGGTTGGGGCCTGCAGAGTGTGGTACAGCACTGCTCATACTGGCCGGATGAGACTGACAGCTCACCGTTTCACTTGGCCTCATTAACACCATGGTGGGACACTGCTTCACTTAGTGTTTGACTGGAGAAGGGCAGGTATAAGCAGAAAGGTTTTCTATTCGGCCAAACCACCTGTTTCCTAGTCCTTGGGCAGGATAAAAGGAGAAAGCTTTTCTTGTTTCTTTTCTTGCCTGTGTCTGCTGGTGGTTCCACCTTTCAAGCTTCTCCAGCGCCCCATCTGGGATAAATGGGATGCAAACAGAAAATCCAGGAGCTCATCACCATGCCAGTCTTCACATCATGACGTCCCTGGCCAGGCTTCTTATTTCCATCTTTTATTGCTTGTCTTTATTTGTTCATTATGTCTGGGTATTATTCTAAGAATAATGGTTAACTATTAAAGAGTTTTGAGTAGGGTACACATGTTGCGATTTTCATGTTTTTCCTTTTTCACCACTGGGTGCTGCATAGAATATAGAGAGCCAGGGATGCTGAAGAAGCTGAGTTGAGGAATGACTCCATCTTGGACAGAGTATTGGCAGTGGAAGCGGATCTGAGACTTGGGGATTCGTTGGATCAGGAAGCATAGAAGGATGTCTAGGGTGACTCCTAGCTTTCTGGCCAGGTGAGAAGTTTTTCAGTGTCCTAGAGTGAGGATCACTGAAGGTTTGGGGGAGGGAAATATGAGTTTATTTCTAGATATATTTTATCCAAGATGCTTGGTTTGGAAAAAAAAAATTGAGAAAGCAATTGCCTATCTGAGGGAAAATATGGGCTTAGAAGGGAAATACAGAGTATAAATAGTTATCATAGAGATTGGTCAGTTATAGTAGATGAAGACCTGGCAACAGAGATTGCAGGGGGTCAGGAGAAGGTGGGAGATTGTCCACGGGGAGGAAATGTAATATAACCAAAGGAAATAATATGCAGAGTCAAGGTTGGCTAGTAAACATGACAATGGAACATTTGAGACAAACAGTTAGCATAGCTACCTTGTGAAATTGTGAAAATGTGAATAAAGGAACTCATAGAAGTCTGGCCAAGCCCCATATTCCCACTTTGTATCCCTTAGCACACTGATTCCTTGGGTGTGTTACTGTGGTGTTCTGTCTGTTTTTGCCTCTCTTTCTGTCTTACCTGCTCACATGCTCATGTTTTGTGTTCAATTAAGTATGAGGAATGCTATTAAACAAAATTAAACAGTTCTTCAACAATATAATTTCTAAGGGTCTTTAGCATCATGCATCTTTAAAATAGATGCAGTATAATTCCTAATAAATCTCAGGAACTTAATTTAGTGTTCCCTGAAACACTATTTGAGGAACGCTTGCTTAGCACCATTCGTAGACTCAGGCAACAGAAATAAGTACCAGTCAGTATCAGTAGCTTCTTCCCTCACTCTCTCAAACCCCCCCCCATCCCTTTTTTTCAATAGAATTAGTAATTTTTCCCAAGAATTGAGATAGTAGAATTCAGTTGCAGGAGGCGTATGGGTCTAAAGTGCATGGGTGGGTGGAATAGAAATATTTGGTGAAATCGGTGATACTGGCCAGGACTCTGAATCTGCACTAGCTGGTGGTTAGGTAAAGAGGGGACCTGAGTTTTAGGTTGAACAAACCTTTGCTTATGTGAAAGCAGCCAGATTAGCAGCAACCGGCGTCTATTTTGTTGACAGCCAAACATAATAAATCTTGAAAAAGGGAAATCCCAGTGTAGACTGTGCAGATGATGAGGGTAGGAGTGGAAGGAGGTGTGTGGTCAATGATAGGAAGTAGCTCAAAGGTAACTCTTGTAGTGCTAGAGACTGAAATGATTTCATCATGGGAAGGACTTCTCTGAATGAAAGTGGACAACATGGGGAGAGGAAGGTTTGTGCATTGAATATTGGGAATCTGGAAATTCTTTTCGCTTATTAATTAGCATATAAGTATGCAGCCAGTTTGTCTTTGACTTTGGCCATAAGGAAGACTGAACCTAATTCAACAAATGACTGTCATTGCCATTGTTAGGATTCTTGGTGTATTATAAGCATCCCTTTCACATATGCAAAGTTACGTATAATTTTAAGAAGCAATGGAAGTAAGTAGCTAGTTTAGGAAACAAGCATAGTGTAAAGAGCAACTTGATCTGACATGTTGTGGGCTTTTCCTTGAATCTGAAGCCCAATTTACATCTTTTTTTTTTTTTTTTGAGACTGAGTCTCACTGTGTTGTCTGGGTTAGACTTGAACTCCTAGGCTTCAGCCATCCTCCTGGCTCAGCCTCCCAAGTAGCGGAGATGACATGTGTGTGCCACCAAACCTTCCTCCCTCATAGATCTTTGTTATCCCTGGTGGCTAGTGTAATGCCTGGTAAAAAATAGCCTTTGAATGAGTGAGTGATTGAGTAAAATTTACCTCTTTAAAAACCTGAACCTATATGGTTATGTCACACTAGAAGATCAGAAAAGAACATTTGAGACTAAATTTGTTCTGGAGGTCAGATGAAACCAAAATGATCCAGATGACCTCTGGGTTCTAGTTTAAATTACAGTCACTTATTTGAGATAAGTTATGTGGTTGCAAATAAGGGTAAGAATGTTATAACTAATTTCTATAAAATGTTAATCAATATCCACATTGCAACTAACTTAGTGTAGTACCAAAGGAGAATATCCATACTTATTTTCAAAAGCTGTTAGAATACTCCTAACTTTTCCAACTATCTGTCTATATAAAGCTGGATTCTATTCCTACTTCGTCCAAAATGACTTTTTACAACAGATTGAATGGGAGCAGATACAGAATCCAGCTCAATCTTAAGCCAGACAGTAAACAGAATTGCACAAATGTAAAACATTGCTACTCCTCTAATTTTGAATTAGAGAAAAAAATCAAATATACTATTTGCAATAGCATGTGAGGTTTTATGATTTTTTGAATTAGTTAATATTTTAAACATTTCTCTGTTTAATATCAATAAATATACAGATTCCCCTCAATTTATAGTGGGGTTACATGCCAATATACCTGTCATAAGTTGAAAATATCATTAAGTTGAAAATGTATTATATACACCTGGCCTAGCAAATATTATAGCTTACCTTAGCCTACCTTAAATGTGCTCAGATCACTTAAATTAGGCTACAGTTGGGCAAAAATCAAATAACAAAGCCTAATTTATAATAAAGTTAATATAAAGAATTTTGAATAAAAATTCAAACTATGGTTTCTGCTGAAAGTTTATTGCTTTCCCACCATCATAAAGTTGAAAAATCATAACCTGAACCACAAGTCAGGTAG
Organism: Galagoides demidoff; assembly: GCA_963574575.1. Taxonomy (NCBI): domain Eukaryota; kingdom Metazoa; phylum Chordata; class Mammalia; order Primates; family Galagidae; genus Galagoides; species Galagoides demidoff. The sequence continues at coordinate 15,746 of CAUYQV010107630.1, forward strand.
GGACCATCTGTAATCCACAACAACAAATGCTCTTTAGCATCTTGTATAAATTTAGAATAATAATCCTGAGTCTAAAATATTTGAGAGCTGCTACAGTAGGTGGTCTTGTGTATCTTCCCAACCTGAGACTTTTGTGATTCTTGATACTGTCCTAATCCAGTGCTTACAGAAAGTGTCAAAGTGAAGAGAGCTCTCTGTTCCTTGGCAGGAATGTGAGCTCTCAGCCTTTAGTGTGGCACAGAAAGACTTAGGGGATAGAAACAGATACTGTTCTGCCCTCAGAGCTTTTAGCCACTGTGGGGAAGATATTAACCAGAGATTCACAAAAATAAGCATAAAATTAAACAGCAATAAGGCAGAAGAGGAAAAGTAGTTGGAAAATGATCTTTGTTCAGAAGACGATTTCCCGAAGAAGTGATGATTGAGCATGTACAAAGGTATGACAATTATGTTTGCAAACTTGTCCTAGAAAAAGTGCTACGCACCTCATTAGTGAATATCACTATGGTCACCTTTGATGTACTCCTCCTGGGAAGCTACGCACTGAAGCCAGTGCCTAGACCACCATTTAAAGCAATTTTGGAACTCTTTTTCTAGAATGGCTATCAAAGCCATTGTCATATTATTCTTGATGTCCTGAAAGTCATCAAAATGCTGTCCTTTCAATATTTCCTGTATCTTCATATATAAAAAAGTCACTGGGGGCCAGATTAGGTTATTTGATTACTAAAACTCCCTGATAGACAGTGCTGTATGAGCAGGTGAATTATTGTGATGCAACAGCCATGAGTGTTGGCCAAGATTTTCAGTTAAGATTTTCCTGTTTCTCTAGCAATATTCACTTGGTCTGTTATGCTTCTTATAGTCAGCCAACAATTTTGACACACAATCTGATGAATTTTGGCAATTTTTTTTTTCAGTTCTGCTGGTTACTGGATACCCTAACCTTTCTTCATCAGTGACGCTTTATTTCCCCTCAGAAAAGCTTTTTATCAATTTGTACACTGCCATTTTCTGCATGGTATTATCCCCTTAAACTTGGAATAAAATGTCCCTGACTTCATTTTCACTCTTTCCAACTTTAACAAGAAATTTGATGTTTGTTTGGTATTCTAATTCAAGCTCTAACATTCTCACAATACCACACAAAAGCACACAACAGTAACAGAAACCAATCAGCAAGAAACCATCGTAGGTCAACATGAACACAGTTGCAAATTATTGATATACCAAGGTTACAAACCCTTACCTGCTTGTTTGTACAGTGCTTACTGCATGGTGGCAAGTTTGCAAACGTAATTGTCAGACATTGTAGGATGAAAGCTTTGATGGCCAGAAAAAGAGTTCTCAAATTGCTTTGAAGGGTGGATGATGCACTGGCATTGGTGCATAGCTTCCCAAGGGGAGTAATTCAAAGATGACCCTAGAGATATTCCAGTATGCCACAATGAGCTATGTAGCACTTTTTCTAAGATGAGTTTGCAAACTTAAATGTCAGACTTTTGTATTTAGAAGGTATTTTTCTTCTCTCCATCTATGCCATGACTTCTCTGAACCTTTCCTTTATCTTCATTGTACTTCAAGTTATTTTAATAATTCCATTTTCTCTCTTCTTCTTCCACTATTCCCAGGATCCCCCTCCTCTTCATTTTCCTGAGCTGGTTAATCATAGTTGAATTTTAGTCCCTTCATTTTGCTTGACTCCTATTGTTCACCTTCCTCCTACTTTGGCCCTTACAGATGACTTTCTATGCCAAGTCCTCATCCTCACCTTGAACTTCCCCACTCGTGGGAGATGATCTCACCTCCACATTTATTCATAAAGTCAAGGTTAACCCCATGAAAGATCTTTCTAATATTCCTTTCTATATCAAAATCCTCTCTGTCCTTGTTCTTTCCTCCAATCTTTGCTCTCTTCTGTGTGGATGACAGTGGGTCTTTTCTTTTTCTCCATTGTTGGTCTCTGACATCGCCTCTCACATCTGTGCTGGCTCTTCTTCCTCCTCCTTCCTGCTCCTTGAGAGTTACATCTTCCCCGGCATCTGTCCTTGGCTGGCCTTTGTCTTTCTCTGAAGCTTTGTTGTCAAGGTTCTCTTCATCTTTGGCTAATTCCATGATTGTTTTATCTTTTGCCTTAGCAGTTTTCCAGAGTTATTTGTAGACTCCAAATGTTCCAAGTTCTCTCAGCCTCACCATGTCATGTAACAATTACTCAGTACCATGAAGGGAGCACCCATGACACTGTTCACAAAAGTTTACCCATTTGTTTTCCTACTATATGGATTCCTGCAGGCAGGAGCTGGCATTTGCCAGCCTTAGTTTTCTTCCTTACTCTTGTGTCTGATATCACAGCGTATGACAGCAGGGAAGCATCACTCATCTGCTGAACACACAGACACCATGCCTGTCTCACATTCCTGTCACCTCCTGGATAGCCCCACCTGCACACTTCAATTAGATAACTTTTCATTTGTTATTAATCCATATATTATTCTTGTGAAGTTTTTGTACAAATGGTAGAATACAACCATACTCTAAGTAATGGTTTGGTTCTTGGGCTGGACAGACCACAAATAACTATTTTAAATATTGCATTGGAAGAAAAAAATGTTGAAAAGGAAACAGCAACTCCATGCTCTCTATTTGCAGACAATCTTTACTTAAGCAGTGAATACTTATTGCATGTATGCGATTTGTTGGGGTGTACACAAGGTATGAGGGGACTTTTACGATGTGGTGAGGGCTTTAAAGGCTGGTATACTTTTTTTTTAAGACAGTTGCTATTTAATAATTCAAAATGTATGAATTCAGATGCTCCTGTCATCTCTCTGCATGTCAATTATTGCTGTGGTTGAAGGACAGAAATTAAAGGGATTAAGTGTATATGCTGGTAATGACTCATATCCATGTATACACACATTTGCACACTTACAAAGTTGATTCTCATTGTTTCTTAATTGCAGTTTTGCAAACTTCCCTAGTCACTAAAATATACATGCAGCCCCAAAATCAATACCCATGAGGTTTTTGTGGTTATTCAGGAATATGTGCTGAGTGGGAAAAACTCTGAGTCTCCTGACAGGCATGGTCCCAGCTGAAGTCTTACAAGGCAGCACTCTGCCTTGTCTCAGCTCTCATGCAGTAAACAAATGTCTTTTTACAGTCTATTTGGTGCCACAGTTCTTGCTTTGTCATGTTTTTGTTAGTGATTTCACCGTCTAAAAAGGCCTCCAAGCATAGTGTTAAAGTGTTATCTAGAGTTCCTCAGTGCAAGAAGGTCATGGCGTGCTTCACAGGGAAAATCTGTGAGTTAGACACACTTTGTTGAGCAGTAGTGAGTCATGGTGCTGCTGGCCACAAGTCAGGTGTCACTGAATCAAGAGTACATATTATGTGTGGTATCTTCAAACAATGTTACATACTGATCAGTCCCATGAAGGTGTTGTGACACTCCAGAGGCTCACAGGATCCTCGTGTTTCCCTAGGAGTAATGGTTCAGGCTGTGCTAATTCAGTGTCCCGTCCATGAATAACATGAATCCACTGTGTATATACACATACGTGTATGTGCGTATATGTGGATATATGTGTAGGAGAGTGATGGGGTCAGAGATCATCTGAGGGGGAGTTAACAAAACTCCAGACAGAAAAATAAAAAGGAATAGAAGAGAAAAACTGATATACACATAGATGTGGTGAAGAAGAAGAAGAAGATGACTTTGGGGAGCATAGAAAACATGACAGTTCTTTCTACTCTTTTTTTTTTTTTTTTGAGATGAAGCCTCAAGCTGTCCCCCTGGGTAGAGTGCCATGGCATCTCAGGTCATAGCAACCTCCAACTCCTGGGCTCAAGCGAGTCTCCTGCCTCTGCCTCCCAAGTAGCTGGGACCACAGGCGCCTGCCACAATGCCCGGCCATTTTTTGGTTGCAGCCATCATTGTTGTTTGGCGGGCCCAGGCTGGGGATTCGAACC
>CAUYQV010107631.1:0-31729 GCA_963574575.1 Galagoides demidoff
AAAATCTAAAGGAAATCAACCAATACTTGGAAGCACTCCACCTTCCAAGACTTAGCCAGAATCAAGTGGAAATGTTGAACAGGCCTATATCAAGTTCTGAAATAGCATCAACTATACAAAATCTCCCTAAAAAGAAAAGCCTGGGACCAGATGGTTTCACATCATAATTCTACCAAACCTTTAAAGAGGAACTAGTTCCTATATTACTTAACCTTTTCCAAAATATAAAAAAAGAAGGAATACTACCCAACACATTCTATGAAGCAAACATCACCTTGATACCCAAACCAGGAAAAGACCCAACAAGAAAAGAAAATTATAGACCAATATCACTAATGAATATTGATGTGAAAATATTCAACAAAATACTAACAAATAGAATCCAGCAACACATCAAAAAAATTATATACCACGACCAAGTAGGCTTTATCCCAGGGTCCCAAGGCTGGTTCAACATATGTAAATCCATAAATATAATTCATCACATAAACAAATTAAAAAACAAAGACCATATGATTCTCTCAATTGCAGAAAAAGCTTTTGATACTATCCAGTACCCCTTCATGATCAGAACGCTTAAGAAAATTGGTATAGAAGGGACATTTCTTAAACTGATAGAGGCCATCTATAGCAAACCCACAGCCAATATCGCATTGAATGGAGTTAAACTGAAATCATTTCCACTCAGATCAGGAACCAGGCAAGGTTGCCCATTGTCTCCATTGCTCTTTAACATTGTAATGGAAGTTTTAGCCATTGCAATTAGGAAAGAAAAGGCAATCCAGGGTATCCATATAGGGTCAGAAGAGATCAAACTTTCAGTCTTCATAGATGATGATTGTATATCTGGAAAACACCAGGGATTCTATTGCAAAACCCTTAGACGTGATCAAGGAATACAGCAGCGTCTCTGGCTACAAAATCAACACTCATAAATCAGCAGCCTTTACATATATCAACAATAGTCAAGCTGAAAAAACAGTCAAGGACTCTATTCTGTTCACAGTAGTGCCAAAGAAGATGAAATATTTGGGAATTTACCTAACAAAGGATGTGAAAGATCTCTATAAAGAGAACTATGAAACTCTAAGAAAAGAAATAGCTGAAAATGTTAACAAATGGAAAAACATACCATGCTCACAGCTGGGAAGAATCAACATTGTTAAAATGTCCATACTACCCAAAGCAATATATAATTTTAATGCAATCCCTATTGATGCCCCACTGTCATACTTTAAATATCTCAAAAAAATAAAACTTCATTTTGTATGGAATCAGAAAAAAACTCAAATAGCCAAGATATTTCTCAGAAATAAAAACAAAGCAGGATGATGAAAATATTTCAAATTGTATATGAAAACACTACACTGTACCCCATGTTTGTATTAATGTGCACAGCTATCATTTAATAAAAAAAAAAAAGCAGGAGGAATCACACTACTAGACTTCAGACTATACTATAAATCAATAGTGATCAAAACAGCATGGTACTGGCCCCAAAACAGAGAGGTAGATGTATGGAACAGAATAGAGAACCAAGAGATGAACCCAGCTATTTACCATTATCTGATCTTTGACAAGCCAATTAAAAACACTGAGTGGGGAAAAGATTCCCTATTTAACAAATGGTGCTTGGCAAACTGGCTGGCAACCTGTAGAAGACTGAAACTGGACCCACTCCTTTCACCATTAACTAAGATTGAGTCTCACTGGATTAAAGATTTAAACTTAAGACATGAAACTATAAAAATACTAGAAGAAAGTGTAGGAAAAACACTTGAAGAAATTGGCCTGAGTGAAAATTTTATGAGGAGGACCCCTCGGGCAATTGAAGCAACATCAAAAACACACTACTAGGACCTGATCAAACTAGAAAGCTTCTGCACAGCCAAGAACACAGTAAGTAAAGCAAGCAGACAGCCCTCAGAATGGGAGAAGATATTTGTAGTTTATGTCTCCGACAAAGGGAATCCACAGAGAACTCAAACATATTAGCAAGAAAAGAATAAGTGATCCCATCTCAGGGTGGGCAAGAAACTTGAAGACAAACTTCTCTGAAGAAGACAGGCGCATGGCCTACAGACACATGAAAAAATGCTCATTATCCTTAATCATCAGAGAAATGCAAATCAAAACTACTATGAGATATCACCTAACTCCAGTAAGATTAGCCCACATCACAAAATCCCAAAACCAGAGATGTGGAGCTACACTGCTGGTGGGAATGCAAACTAATACGTTCCTTTTGGAAAGATGTTTGGAGAACATTTAGAGAACTAAAAATAAACTTGCCATTTGATCCTATAATTTCTCTACTAGGTATATATCCAGAAGACCAAAAATCACACTACAACAAAGATATTTTTACCAGAATGTTTATTGCAGCCCAATTCATAATTGCTAAGTCATGGAAGAAGCCCAAGTGCCCATCGATCCATGAATGGATCAATAAATTGTGGTATATGTATACCATGGAATATTATGCAGCCTTAAATAAAGATGGAGACTTTACCTCCTTCATGTTTACATAGATGGAGCTGGAACATATTCTTCTTGTCAAAGTATCTCAAGAATGGAAGGAGAAGTATTCAATGTACTCAGCCCTACTATGAATCTAATTTGTAGCTTTCATATGAAAGCTATAACGCAATTATAGCCCAAGAATATTGGGAAAGGGGAGAAAGTGGGGAGGGGAGGGGGGAGAATGGGTGGAGGGAGAGTGATTGATGGGACCACACCTATGGTTCATCTTACAAGGGTACATGTGAATCTTTCTAAATGTAGAATATAAATGTCTTAACACAATAACTAAGAAAATGCCATGAAGGCTATGTTAACCAGTTTGGTGAAAATATTTCAAATTGTACATAAAACCAGCACACTGTACCCCATGACTGCATTAATGTACATAAATAAAATTTAATAAAATAAGTAAATAAATATTGTCTTAGGCAAATATAATTCATAAGAAGACCCCACTGGCAATCACAGCTACAAACAAAAATTATTAAATGGGACTTGATCAAATTAAAAAGCTTCTGTACAACTAAGGAAATAATCAACAGAGCAAATAGACAACCTACAGAACGGGAGAAATATTCACAGTCTATATATCCAGTAAAGGACAAATAACCAGAATCTATAAAGAACTCAAGCAAATCATCAATGAAAGAAAAAACATTAAAAAGTGGGCAAAGACATGAACAGAAGCTTTTCAAAAGAAGATAGACAAATGGCCAATAAACACATGAAAAGTGCCTGATTGTCAGAGAAGTGCAAATTAAAATCAAAATTAGATATCACTTTCCTCCAGTTAGAATAGTTTTTATAAAAGGCCCCAAAACAATAGATCAGCAGTTCTCAACCTGTGGGTCGCAACCCCTTTGGGGGTCAAATGACCCTTTCACGGGGGTCACCTAAGAGCATTGGAAAACTCAGATATTTATTTCCTTTATGATTCTCAACAGTAGCAAAATTACAGTTATGAAGTAGCAATAAAAATAATTTTATGGTTGGGGGTCACCACAACATGAGGAACTGTATTAAAGGGTCACAGCACTAGGAAGGTTGAGACCCAATGCAATAGACTCTGGCATACATGCAGAGAGAAAGAAACACTTATTCACTGTTGGTGAAACTGCAAACCAGTAAAACCTCTACAGAAAATGGTAAGGAGACCCCTACAGGAATTAAAAGTAGACATATCATTTGATCCAGTAATCCCAGTAATGGGTATTTACCCAAAGAAAAATAACTCATTTCATCAAAAAGGCATCTACATTCAAATGTTTATTGCAGCACGATTCACAATTTCAAAGATGTGGAGTCAACCCAAGTGTCCATCCATTCATGAGTGGGTTAACATTTTGTATATATATATATATATACTGTGGAATATTACACAGCCATGACAAGGGATAAATTAAGGCCTTTTGTAACAATTTAAATGGAGGTAGCAACCACTGTCCTAAGTGAAGTATCTAAAGAATGGAAAAACAAACATTTCATTACTTGCTATTAAATTGGAACTAATCAATGAGCACACATGGGCACAGAGGAAAGTTAAATTCAGCAGAATTCAAACAGAGGATAGGGGGATAGGAGGGGCTGGGTCAAAACCTACCCAATGAGCACAATCCACACTATCTGAGTGATAGGTATACTTGTAACCTGACTCAAGCATAACATATTCAATACTTATAACCAGAAACATTTGTAACCCTATGACATGATGAAATACAATATTTAAAAAATTTAAAAACCTTTAAAGGTTTCTTTCTTCAAAGAAAGATTGGTTAAGTGGAATAGCCTAAACTCAAAAGAGGAAGGGTTTTGGAACAAGTTAACAATAGGTTTTGGGAACTAGAGGACAATGCTTTTACCTCACAGGCTGGAGGTGTGTAAAGCTAATAATATTTCAGGATATCTATCTAGCACAAATGTTTTGGCTCTTATTTTTATTTATTTATTTATTTTTGAGACAGAACTTCAAGCTGTCACCCTGGGTAGAGTGCTGTGTCTTCACAGCTCACGGCAACCTCCAACTCCTGGGCTTAATGATTCTCTTGCCTCAGCCTCCCAAGTAGCTGGGACTAGAGGTGCCTGCCACAACGCTTGGCTATTTTTTTTTTTTTTTGGTTGCAGCCATCATTGTTGTTTGGCAGGTCTCGGCTGGATTCGAACCCACCAGCTCTGGTATATGTGGCTGGTGCCTTAGCCACTTGAGCTACAGGAGCCAAGCCATGGTTCTTATTAAGTACAAGAGTTAATGGCTCTAATTAATTTGCTAGATTTCATGGCAAGAAGATTATCATTTTGGTTCTTTTAAGTCCAAAGGATTATTTATGAATCAGTTAACAAAGAAAGGCTACTTCATACAATGTACATCACAATGGTAAATCAACTAAAATTACCTTTATTACATAATAGGTCTGTGTTTTCTCCTCTTCTCCTTCGGGAGGCAGCATAACAACTGTAAGAATTTCATATCTATTCTTCAGCTTATCTATCTTACTTAGGCGATCATGAAACTCAGAACTAATGAGAATAGAAAAAGAAAAATTAAACACCAAAAACAAATAATGCTGTGTTCTTATGGAAGACATTTGGATTTGTGTTACTGCGGAACTCAAACAGGTTCAAAGTGTTCTCGCTTTTCAACTTAATGATTCAGTATAAAATGGCTTACTTGAAGCCCAGTGAGTGAGTTTGCCACAGTTTCGTGATGCTGGCAAAAGACTGTCATTTCTATGTCAGAGACAAAGGGCTTTACTACTCATGGCATAACAAGCAGTATAAGTTTTCTGACAGTATCGGTTACCTTTGCTCCCCACATCCTTTGTGAGGAGAAGAGATTGTGCACAGAGTAGATCTACATTACAGCTGGGGAACCTCAAACATTTTATAATAGGAAATAAGAAAACATGCCTACTTTTGCTTCAGAGGAAAAGACAAGCTCTAGTTTCTGCTTTTCAAACATCTTCTAAAAGATAACTCAAAAGAGGAAAATTAGTGATTCTCTTTGCAAGGCAGGCCAAACTATGAGAAACTCTTCTTTTTTTCCCACATTTTGTCAAAGTTTATTTGTAGAAACAGTTATAAATCAGAATACTAAAAAGTGAATGTTTTTGTTTTTTGAGACAGAGTCTCACTCTGTCACCCTGGGCAGAGAGCCATGGCATCAGCCTACCTCACAGCAACCTCAAACCCTTGGGTTCAAGTAATCCTCCTGCCTCAGCCTCCCACGTAGGTGGGACTACAGGCACCTGCCACACTGTGTGCCTTATTTTTCTGTTTTTTAGTAGAGAGTGGGTCTTGCTCTTGCTAAGGCTGGTCTCAAACACTGGAGCTCAAACAATCCTCCTACCTTGGCAGAAACAGAAAGTTTTCATGGAAGAGATGGCATTTGGTCAATTATGTGATACTGAAGTGTTTATTTGCATTTAAGTACAATGTAAATGTATATTTATATTAATCTTTTAGAGTATGGAAACAGAGGAGGATAATAATAAATATCGTATATAGCCTTTCAATATACACTGATGAAGAGAAACTTTTGCAGAACTATCTTCCAGCATTCAGACACAGACAGACTCCTTTTTTCATCTTCTTTCTAGCCAATTTTTCTGCAGAACAAATTCATATTCTTAAGCCTGTTGGCTAGTTTTTCCTTTTAGTTCAGTAAACTTATATTTTATGAGCAACTTTTAGAACTTTATAGGAGTATTAGTAGTGTTAATACATGCATACAATGCATATGAGGGTGGCTCACTGGCCTGCTACACCTTCCTGAAAACGAGCCATCCAATCCTGACAAAATGAAATCTTCAACCTACAGGTTCCCTCTCCTTGAGAGAACTAATGGTAAAATATAGACAGAGTCAGCAGTTACAGTTTTCCTTAGTTTTATCAGCAAGGAATTCTATTAACTAATTATCACTATTACTCATCAGAAAATATTTACTCATCTTTTATGTGATCACAATAGACTTACTGCATTAAATGAAATTTGGCCCAAGATTGGATCTAACGTCCTCTAATTTCAGTCCTTTAAACTTATCCTGTCTTCACCCTGCTTGCCACATGTCACTTCTTATTCCTGGATCTCTCTCATTGTCTTCACTGCCCAGAGAACATTTCTCTGGTGACTCCCCCTGCTTTCATCTCCCTCCTTCCTCTTCTGCCTCCCCACTACTCTCCCCAGCCCCACTCACCCAAGCTGGCCAAACTCCCTCCCAACCTGCACATGAACTCCCTCTTGGGAGGCCACAGGGTCAAAGCCAGGATGAAAAATCCATCCTGTTTCCTTTCACCACTGTCTAAGCAAGGGGTGTCCAACCTGCTGCCTGAAGGCTGAAGTCTGGTTTTTTGAAGATTTTTTTGTTTGTTTTGGTTGTCTGTGGTGTCAGATATCATGAAAAGTATGCCACATCCTTTTTTTCCCCTTTTTTTCCCTAATTGGCTTTTATTAGTGTTTTTGTATATAATGTATGTCCCCAAACAACTCTTATTATCCAATATACAGCAGAAAAAGGTTGGACACCCCATATAGATGGTCAGTGCAAGTTGACGTAAGGCTCATAGAAGAGAATTTATAAGGAAATTTTGTATAAAATCAGGTTAGCTATAATTAAAACAAAATTTCTGCTTAATGCAACACATTTTCTGTTCTCAGTGATAAGACTTGCATTTGAAATCTCTTAAATTTCTGTTCTAGTACACATTTAAACTAATAGACTAAAATACATAGAAAGTTGAGAACTCAAATTGTCAATCAGCCACTATAGAGTTAAAATAAGAAGTTTAGAAACTGTCTGTCCATCTGTTTTCTGCCTGCTTGAAAGCTGTGGTTGCTAAGTTACTGCTATGTTATAACCAAGTCCAGGTCACTTGAAACAGCCAATTCTGGTAACAGTGTAAACACTAGAAACTCATTTAAAACTAAAGACAAAAATGGTATCTGCTTTTCTCTTTTAAATAAAATTTTCATATGATATTAGTAAAAACTAAAAAAGAAAATTTGTTCACTCTTTTGAAAAAAAGGGGAGAGAGAAAAGAGACAGGTTCAGTTTTCCTCCCTATAAGCCAAGTCTCCTTTCCATCTCAGGGTAACATTTTTGCCTTCCAATGTCTTTTAATTGTCATTTTGCCAGGTGAATGACCACCACTCTTGGTTAAAAGAAAGCCTTTGTTTTACAGTGACTTGTGAGTCTATTAAAAAACATTTTAGACCTGTAATGTGTGGCAGGCTTTCCAAGAACAAATTCTAAATTCAGTCCTTTTAATCTCAAACTAGCTGTTAATAATAGAGCCACTAAAAGTCAAGAGAAACTTACTAGGTTTACTGGCTTGTTAAACCATATAGGAACACATTGTCACACAGGAGATGATGTGATGATGTGTAATAAATATAAATATGGCTGTGTGAGATTCCTCAAGTTCTAGTAGTATTAATATTTATCTATGCCAGGTTGTTGTAGGCCACAGAGAAAGCTAGGTCTCCTCTGCGTCTTTGACCATGACATTTTATCATCCACAGTTATCGGGTTTTTTAATTTAATTTTATTTTTTGAGACAGAGTATCACTTTGTCACCCTTGGTTGAGTGCCATGATGTCATATCTCACAGAAACCCCAAACTCTTGGGCTGAAGTAATTCTTTTGCCTCATCCTTTCAATACCTGGGACTACAGGTGCCTGCCACCAACACCTGGCCATTTTTATTTTTTTTTTATTTTTTCAAGTACTTCATTTTTTTGTTTTGTTTTTATTAAATCATAACTGTGTACACTGATGCATTTATGAGGTTCAGGTATCATGATTTGATATACAATGTGAAATGCTTACACTGAACTGATTAACACGTCTGTCACCTCGCTTACTTATTCACTGTGGTTAAGACAATTATACTCTTTTCTTAATAATTTTGAAATGTACCATTGTGTCATGCACAATAGGTGAGGTCCCCCCAAATACCCTCCATCCTCCTGCCTTCCCCTTCCCCTCCCCTCTCTCTCCTCTTCCCTCCTACTTTCTGGACTATAGTTATGTTTTACCATTCATATGGATGTGTAGGCGGTTATATATTGATTTCATAGTAGTATTCAGTACATTGGATACTTTTTTTTCTATTCTGAAGATACTTTACTAAGAAGAATATGTTCCAACTCTATTCAGGTAAACATAAAAGATATGAAGTCTCCATCTTTTATGGCTGCATAGTATTCCATGGTATACATATACCACAATTTGTCCACATGGGTCGATGGGCACTTGGGCTATTTCCATGTCTTGGCTATTATGAATAGGGCTGCAATAAACATTCTGGTGTGAATATTTTTATTGTAAAATGATTTTTGATTCTCTGGGTATATACCTAGTAGAGGAATCGCAGGATCCAATGGTAGGTCTACTATTAGTTCCTTCAGTATTCTCCAAACTTCTTTCCAAACAGGTCATATTAGCTTGCATTCCCACTAGCACCTGGCCATTTTTAGAGACAAAGTCTCACTCTTCCTCAGGCTGGTCTTGAACTCCTGAGCTCAGGCAGTCCACCCACCTGTGCCTCCCAGAGTGCTAGGATTACAGACATAAGCCACTGAGCCCGGCCAACATAATTATTGTTTACTTTGAATCTTCTTAAACAAACTGTGGTCAGCTGTAGTCCAAGATTTGCTTCTTTAAGGGAATATCATGGAAAGAATCAAAGTATTTTTTATGACTTTTTGTTTAATACATGGCTGATCCTTTTCCTTTGTTTTCCATAGTCATCACAAGTGTTAAATAAAATAACTAAGTTTTTCCAAGATTGATAAATCCTTCCAGCCCAACCTTATTCATTGCTACTAAAGCTGCAAACAGGGACTATCACAAGAAGACAGAGGTGTGAAATGGTAAGGATCTATTTTAAGAGATGGAGTAAGTCCAAACTCCACATTTCCCCTTGGAGGCCTTTGTTTCCCAGCCCCCTTAAATTTACAGACAGGTGATGGGTCCTCTTGTCATCTTTCACCTCAACTTCCCCACCCCCTCTGGACACTGACTTGCTAGCAGTTGAAGTAATATACTGACTTGGCAGCTCCTTAGGACATATGCGAACACAGGCACACTCCTTCCTCCACCTCAACCTCTTAATTTAAAGGGACTGCAACCATTACAGCCTGGAGATTGGGTCTTACTCAAAGATCTCCCAGGACAAACAAGCCCCGCTATTTTTGGATTGTAGTTGCCATTGTTGTTTGGTGGGCCCAGGCTGAATTCGAACCTGCCAGCTCCGGTGTATGTGGCTGGCACCCTAGCCACTTCAACTACAGGCGCCAAACTGGAACATATTGTTCTTAGTAAAGCATCACAAGAAAGGAGAAGCACGAATCCAGTGTATTCAATTCTAATATGAAGGCAGTAGATGAGCTAAAACAGGGGTGGGATAAGGGAATGAGAGAGCCGGGAGAGGAGGAGGCAGAAGGGGTTTGGGGGGTCACAGTGTATGGCAGACCTCTTGGGGACAGGACACAATTATAAGAGGGACTTTACCTAACAAATGCAATCAGTGTAACCTAATTCTTTGTACCCTTGATGAATCCCAAACAATAAACTATTTTATAAATAAATAAATAATTAAAGGAAAGAGCTAAGATTTATGGCTATAATATGCTCTGTATCTTACATTAAAAGCCTTTTAACTGAAGAAGAAAAAGGACATCCAGGATGTTAAAGGAAAAGGAAGTACACGGTTCTCCTGACACCACCCCTACATTTTTTTCCCAAAATTCTTTAGCAGTGTTTTAAAACTCTAATAATTACCTTATGTTTTGCCGTTCTTGATCAACAAATCTTATTTGGGACATCAGCATTGTTTGGTGAACTTTAATTTCTTCAGTTCTTTCTGCCATAGCTGTGTATAACTGCTGTTTTCTTTTTTCCAGGGAAAGAACTTCTTCTGCCTTACTGTAAAGCATTTCACGAGCACGCTTGACTTCAAGTTTCAGAAGATTGTCCTCTATCATCAAATCCTATCAACACAACAAAACTGTCAAACACTTAAAAACATTTTTTAAGTCAAATCTAAAATATTTTTCTTTTGATGGAAAAAGCAAACTTTAAAATAGATATGTTTCTAATTTGACCATTGATTAAGATATTAACTAGGGTTAAATTTAGATTGCTCAGAGTCATGACTCTAGTTTCTCTTCTTTTTCCTTTAAAAAAAAAAAGCATTGGTGGCTATTCCAAATCATTTTTTAGAATTAAATTTTAAATTCCATTTTAAATTCAAGCTTTTAAAAAACAAACCAAAAAAAGGTATTCCTGAAATTAAAAATTACAATATCTAGAAAGCATACAAAGTACCATGGATGGGCATTTTTATACTCTGAACCTCACAAAATAATGTATAAAGAAATTTTTATTTTAAAACAATTTAATCACAAATACTGATTTAAGAGTACACAAATGGCCAGTTCTCAGAATAGAAGCTCCAGAAACAAACACTCAGCATATAAGATTTCACTATTTCATATACATTTAAATCTCTACATCTTACCAAATGTACAAAAATACATGTACCAAAAATACATTCCAGATAAATTTAAAGATTTAATATAAGGGATGAAATCAATGCAAATACTAGAAGTAGTTAAAGTTGTCTAGGCTTTAGTGTAACAAAAAGTTTCTAAGCATAAAAATTATAAGGGAAAAATAACTAAAGATTTGATGTTTAAAAGAGATATCATATCAAAAACAACAAATAAAAATGTATAGGTAAATGGGGAAAATACTGACAATATTTATGGCAGAGATAGTACTTTTAAATATGAAAATCTTTTACAAAGCAATTTGAAATTATAAAACTCTCAGTGGAAAAATGGGCCAAGAATATAAACCAGAAATCCAAACAAAATAAGTATGGAACTTGGCTCAGTGCCTGTGGCTGAAGTGGCTAAGGCACCAGCCACATACACCTAAGGTGGTGGGTTATAATCCAGCCCGGGCCTGCCAAACAACAATGATGGCTGCAACCAAAAAAAATTGCCAGGCGTAGTGGCGGGTGCCTGTGGTCCCAGCTACTTGGGAGGTGGAGACAGAAGACTCACTTGAGCCCAGGAGTTGGAGGTTGCTGTGAGCTGTGATGCCACAGAACTCTATCCAGGGGGACAGCTTGAGGCTCTGTCTCAAAAAAAAAAAAAAAAAAAAAGAATAAGTATGGAACTTCACATAACAGAAAAAATGTTTTAAACATTTTTATTTAAACAAAATGTTTTCAATGGTTGCCAGTTTTAAAAGTGCAGACTAAAATACTGAGAAACTATGTTTGATTATCAAATTGGCAACAATTTGATAATTAGAATATCCAGCCTTGGTGGTAGTGAATAAAATAGAATGCTTACATACTGGCCAAAAACTTTATTTTATTTATATATTTATTTATTTATGAGACAGAGTCTCATTTTGTCACTTGCAGTAGAGTACCATGGTGTCACAGCTCACAGCAACCTCATACTCCTGGTCTCAAGCAATTAATTCTCTTGCCTCAGTCTCCCGAGTAGCTGGGACTATAGGAACCTGCCACAATGCCCAGCTATTTTTAGAGATGGGGTCTCACTCTGGCTCAGGCTGGTCTCAAACCTTGTGAGCTCAGGTAATCCACCTGCCTGGGCCTCCTAAGTGCTGGGATTACAAGTGCAAGCCACCGCGTCCGGCTTCAAAAACCTTTCAAACATGAAAGATCAACTTTCTTTAAAACACTAGAAGGAAGTAATGGAGTTTAACACTGCTTAACTTGGGTACAGTAATTATAGTGACTTATTTTCTTCATCATAATTTGTTATATGTTTAAAATTTTCTACAATTAACATAAAACATATGGTTTTTAATTGTAATATGCATGTAATTTTATTGCACCTGTTTTGCAGCTTTGACTTTTTTAAGTTCTTTCTCTGATTTCTCAATAAAAAGGTTTAATTCATTAATTTTGGTCATAAGGGACTGCTTTTCCTCAGAGTTTTTACTGTTTGATTTCTTGATAAAATGAAGATCATTCTGTAAAGAGAAAAAAGTATGGAAATGTATGTTTTTACATACCATATTAAACATGTAATATCTTTCCCTAAACTACATCCTCAAATAGTTATAATAATTAGATGTTTTAATCTCTTTTTTCACACCGCGTCTCTACTATAATGTACATGGATACAAAGAAGCATTTTCATTTTGATCATCCTTTGATGTATTGGGTTTCGTATGAGTTCATTAATTCCAGGAAATATTATGCATAGTTACAGTTCAACCTAATGAATTAGAGTTGTCCCTTAGTATTTTCAGGAAATTGGTTCCCCTACACACATACACACACCAAAATCCACATAAAACACTGTAGTATTTACATGTAACCTATGCATATCCTCCTCTATACTTTAATCATCTCTAGATTACTTATAATACCTAATACAATGTAAATGCTATGTAAATGGTTGTTATACTTTATTGTTTATGGAATAATGACAAGAACAAGACTGCATATGTTCGATACAAATGGAACCATTCATTTTTTTCTTTTTCTTTTCTCTTTTTTCCTGTCTTTTTTTCCCTCATCCATTTTTTTCTGAATATTTTCAATATGTAGCTGATTGAATTCACAAAAGTATAACCAGTAGATAGAGACGGCCAACTGTATAGGTGATGGCCATTTATGAGGAAAAGGAAGCATACTTGGTTCATTACACAGTTCACCACTCCCATCCAGGAGTTTAGTGTTTGATTTCATTCAAGTCCCAAATCGTAAAAATATCAACATTCTGAGAAAGCATAGAGTTGTGGTTAACAGTAAAGCTCTGGAAACAGATGGCCTTAATTACATATTAGCCACCTGACCAGGGGTGATCTACTCTTCCCAGCTTACTCATCTCAAAGATGGAGATGAGAACGATTCCTACCCTCCCTGGGCTGTTGTGAAGATTAAAGATGTTACTATCAAAGAGTATTACAACAGTGCTTGATACATAAAAGTTCCATGTGAATGTTCAGCTGTTATTATTATTATTATTATACATATAATCACATAGTGCTGGAGATAAAGTATTGATAAGATCTAATTCCATCAGATGCATAAATAGATCATCCATACCCAGATACCAGTTTTCTAGTCTTATTCTAGCTTGTGTCCCTCTTCCCACCCGGAAGCCAGAATAAGGCCTGTGCTTAGTCCCCTCTTGTTTCCTAAATCAAAACTTTCCAGTTCCAAACTATCTCATTCTCTCTCTTCTTCCCTCCATCCCTGTTCTGTCTCACCCTTTCTCTTTCTCATTGTCTGTATTTCTCTGAAAAATATCAGGACAAATATCAGGATTGTAACTAGATACCAAGAAGAATGTTTTACAAAAATATGTGATTTCATAAAATGAAATTTAGAACAAAAGAATTAAAATTTAACGTGATTTTTCAACCTGAAGAAATCACTTTATATTATTAAAAGTCATAGAAGGAATGGGAGAATGCATATTAAGTGACTACAGTCTGATGCTATGATTGATCTTTGGTTAACTATATTTAATATATTTTAAAAATTCACTTGCATTTCTATTAATTTACGTATCTTTCTGTTAAAACCAGAGTCTGACTAGGCATAGCACTAGCCAACCATATGATAGAGAGAGTAGTCAGGGTAGTTAAAAGGGAAAGAAAAACTATAACCATTCCCACACAGTAAAACAGACCATGGGCAAGACTCATGTCTAGACACAAAGTCATCCTGCTATCATTCTGAAGCATCAATATTCTCATATTCTAAATAATCAAAAAAATACCATATAGTGTCTACTAAAAGCACCGTGCTAAGATATACACTGCTTCTAGTTCTCCCAGATGCCCTAAAATACTGTCAATCTTTCTCCCCATTTAATAATGAGTAAACTAGGGCTTAGAAGAGTTAAAATAGCAGTAGTGGTATAACCTTGAAATACAAAACCAGTCCTATCTGATTCCAAAACTTATGTTCCTTTCCCTTGAAGTAACAGTTAAACAATATTTCATCAGAAGACAGAGGATAAAATTTCATCATCTTAAAAGAAAAAAGAAAAGAGAGAAAGTAACACTGGTCTTTTGCCTTTTGCAACCTTCAAGGAATTTAGGGCAAGTCTTCTTAAAACCACTAGAGGACACTCATCACTAGTCTCTCCTGGGGTAAATAACCTGGGGAGCGCTTAAGCTATTCAAGGCCACACTCTCACTTCCGCACTGTATTCTCCAGCCAAACTTTAACACAGGCTTTATACGACAATAAAAATAACAAAATATCAAAAGATAAAGAACATTCTCATTTTAACAGAATTGAGTCATTTTAAATATAACTAAGTAAATATTTGAATAACACAATAGTTGACCCATAAAAAAGCAGCTTCTTTTAGATGGCATCGCAGAGGTAAAAGGCAATCAAGTTATTCGTTACGACAGATACAAGAAAACTAGAATTTACCAATATTCCAAACAGGGTACTCTTAATATTTTGAAGTCAGGTGGACCAGGGATCAAATCCTAGCTCTCCATGTACTAGTTGTATAACACAGGATAAATTACTTAATTTGTAAAACAGGCAATAATAGCCTTCTCACAAGATATTTATGAGACTTAAGTGAAATAAAATGCTAGAAGCATGTAAGACAATATTTAGCATATAGTAAATGCTTAATCAAGGGTAACATTACATTCTGGTAGTCCTTATGGAAATATAAACATTTGTTCACATTTTTTTTTTAATAGAAACAAGGTCTTGCTTTGTTGCCCAGGCTGGAGGGCAGTGGCCCACTCATAGCTCACTGTCAGTTCCAACTCCTAGGCTCAAGCGACTCTCCCACCTCAGCCTTCTAAACAGCTAGGATTATATATACACACCACACATCTGGCTAATTTCTTAATTTTTTTTTTTTTTAAGAGATAGGGGTCTTACTATCTTGCTCAGGCTGGTCCCAAACTCCTGGCCTCAAGCAGTCTTCCCACCTTGGCCTCCCAAATTGCTAGGATTACAGCGTGAGTTACCATGCCTGGCTCATACATTTGTTATGATAATCACCCTATCCAAAATCATCCCAGGAACGTGTTTAATTAGAATATAATGACTAATAGCTAAGATTTTGAAATATAAAAAAGTATTTTGGCTAAGTTACCTGAAGCTTCTTGATCTCTGTTTCCAAAAGGCCAAATGTAGATTTTTTCTCCTCCAATGACTTTTTAAGTTCAACAACCTTTGTTTCAAGGGCTTGTTTTTCTTCTGAATTAATTTCTCCCTTTAATCGTGACATTCTCCTCTCCATTTGTTGAATACAAAAATCCTGTTACATTTTTTAAAAGAGGTTAGTAAGAAGAAACAATTAAAAGCATTTCTTTAAATGTAAAAGCACAATAAATACTTTCTCACGAGTTTAGTCTGGGTATGATCATTTAGTAAAGTCACTTTAGTAGTTCAGTAATTCAGGATAAAATCCTTCCTACTCTGAGGGGAACAAAACCAAATTAATCTTCTATAATCAGGGTACATGATTGACAAAGAAGTAATCTCCCTAAAATGTAACACTTCACTCAGGGGATGTTCATCACACTACCATGATGGAACAAGTGATCTCCATGGAGATAAATTCTTCAGTATACATTTTCTAAGGGACACAAAAAAGTTAATTACAAATTGCTAGCTATGAAAGGTTCAAATGTGAAGAATTTCTAATGAATTAATCTTAAAATTATACTTCAGCATCTGTAATTTTGAGAAACTAAGAACACATTAGATGAAAAAATAAAGATTTAAAGAGGGAGGACATGAAGAGATTAATAGGAATATATAAATAGAATAAAATAAGGAAAATCTAAAAAAAATGCTTTCACTCTATTGGTCTGAGGGGGCGGTCAGGGTAGCTATGTTTGTACAACTAAGAATCAACATCGTTTTTCTAGATTTCAGATGCCTCAGACCTTCCTTTGCTTTTCCCTGGGTTTAGTGGTCCCAGGTTCTTTTAAAGCATGGTTCTCCCTCACTAGATTCTCTCCTCCTGCCTTTTTATTAGATTTCAGATTGAGAAAAAATAGCACTCTGTACATGACATACACACAGATGTAACAGACAGAAACCACCTCGGCCTCTGTCCAGCCTTCAAAAGAGAACTTAGAAATCTTTGTTTCTCCAGGACATTGGGATTCTTGACCATCACAACTATAACAAATCAGTATGGAAGATATTCACAAAATCAGACATCTACCTGGCTGTACATAATTTCTTGCTGCTTTAAAGTTTCAAAATCCAGTTTGTATAACCGATGGTTGAGATGTTTTAGAGAGGAACGGGTTCCTTCAACTTCTGATAAAACAGCTTTTTCTTTGCTTATCTCAGCCTTTAACTCCTCAACTTTCTTAAAAAGCACATCTTTTACGAGTTTCAATTGAGCGTCCACTTCCTAATAATAAGAATTACAGTGATTTGTGAAATTAAAATATTATAATATCTTGAAATATTTTATTTGTGAGAATATTGTAATTTAGAGGCTCATAAACTGGAACCCCTCCATGCTGCATCATTAAAACCCTTTCCACAATTTCAACAAATCCCCAACATTTCTGGTACCCTACTGTGGTAGACTAGTAGCTTCCTATTCCTGTAGCAAACACCTTGATTCATCATCTTAATTCCATGTCATGTTACCGGAGCCTCAAAACTTGGCCACTCTACTGGCTTCTTCAGAAAATAAAATCTACTGAAGACAAACAGCTCACAAGTGCACAAAGTTTACTGAAGTCTTGAGGGTACTACAGGGAAAAAAACACATCACCCCAGCTCCCACCCTCTGAGGCACTATGCAGTGGTGAGCAGGTAAATGTTTAACCATCATTTCTCCAGTGAATAGGGGTTTAGGGGGAGAATTTGATTCCCAAAGTATAAAGACTCTCACTATGGCCACTTCTCAAACTACCAATAGGCAACATTCAGAAGAGATACACAGAAGCACACCATTGTTTAATATTTCCAAAATATAGATATAACAGATGCAAGTAATCATAAGTAACCTTAAGGGCACAGAAAACAGTAAAATAACTTGTGAGATAAATGCTGGGTATTTATTACTTTTGTTGCAAATATAATTTATTTAATTGTAAGCATATGTAATTTTATTTTTAATAGTAGCTGTGTTTAACAGCCAACTTACAAAATTTCTGAAAGTGTAACTATTGGCCCTGGTGTGCTGGTAGGCACTGGCCACAGCAACACTACTGGCGCTACCCATCATTAACACTTTGCCATCAGTTGGCCTCAGGAAATAGGAACAAGTCCCCCATTCCCACTGCTCATCTGTCTGGAGGCAGACCTGTCATGACTTCCAGAGTTCACAGCCAATGTACTCATAGGCTTCAAATAGATCTACTGTGTCAAGAGCAACCAAAAGTTATCATTTCTAAATATTGAAATAATTAGCCTGTGTGTTCTTACACCCATATAAGTATATTTTCCCTTGGCAACCAATAAATAGTATGAAACGAAATAAATATATGATTGGCACATTTAAATCTCCACAAATTAAGAAACATATTATATGTAATACTTTTTTTTATATAATATTTGATTTTCATTCTGTTTAGAACTTCTCAGTAATTGCCAGGCAGAATTTTAAAGTCAATGCTTGGTGGTAAATAAACAACACATCTCCTAAAAAGATAAGGTTGAAATTTTTTCAAACAAACATGTAAAAACCAATATAATCAAACCCAAGATTATGAACATCCTTGCTAGCACATGATCAGTATACCTGTTGCCAATTTTAATTTTTCCTAACTCAGCTAATTTCTTCAAAAATGTCTGAAGTGTTTAATTCTCTTTGATCAAAAGATTCATATCATATGAATTTCAAAGTCTTTATAGGTTTCTAATATATTCTAATACTATACCAACTTATATGCTATAAAAAATCATGCTCTTACAGAAAAAAAACACACAACTTTTTGAAAATAATGTTATACAATTAAGACTCAAATACTTCTCAAATCAAGACCACAGCAAGACTTCCTTACTTGTAATGTTACAGCACATTCAGGAAGCTGGATTCCACCCACAGATGGGTTGAGCCACCTCATAAAACATTGGGGGATTTTGCTGCCATCTTCACAAAACCCCCTCCACACACACACACAGAA
Source organism: Galagoides demidoff (assembly GCA_963574575.1). Classification (NCBI taxonomy): domain Eukaryota; kingdom Metazoa; phylum Chordata; class Mammalia; order Primates; family Galagidae; genus Galagoides; species Galagoides demidoff. The sequence continues at coordinate 18,663 of CAUYQV010107631.1, forward strand.
ACAGTAAAAGCAAGATACAAAGTCAACAGTGTTTGGTCACGCAGGTCAGTTTGCAAATTTCAGTGAAGAAATAGTAAACCAGCCTTTCAAGTTCCTAAAAAATTAGTTTTAACGTGACCAACATGCCTAAGAGAATGGAGTAGATGGAGATGCCAGTAGAGTTAGGCAAGTGATAGAATTTTAAAGTCTATTTGTCAAAAAATGTTGCCAGATGATAAAGAAATAGAGAAAATGAATGTAGACAATTAAGGGGATTCCATCACAAACAGAAAAACAAGTTAAACTGATAATCAAGTAGCAATCAGTTGTAAAACAAAGGCACTTCTCATGAAACGTATGCAATATATCAACAAATACATGGATGATGGAAGGGACATGGATAAAATACACTTTGGGAAGGAACGGAATCTGGATCACAGTGGAGGAGCTACCTTCTAAAAAAGGCACCAAAGTTGAATGCTAAAAGTGTGGCAAATGATTTAATAGTTTAGGAAGAGAGGAGGGGAAGACTGTCTTCAGAAGCAATACATAAAAAGAGGTCCAGATTATAAACGTGATCATACCAAAAAGCAGAGCCTTTTGCAAGATCTCCTAGTCCTCTGATCCCAAGAATCTAATTAATCCACTATTGCTAAATTTTCTATGGTTTAAAAAAAAATTTAAATTAAACTTTACCTTTACAGATTTTTCTTCTTCCTTTAACATATCTTCCAAATTGGTAGCTTTCTCTTCTACAGACATGGTTTTCTCAGTTATCGTCTTTAATTTTTTTTTTGCATTAGCATTATGATCTTTAACTTTGTGTAACCTAAAGATGTATGAAGAAAAGATAGAAAACTGGCTTCAAATGTAATGAAAAGAACAGTTTATCTTAAGATTTCTTTATATAACTTGAAGAATTCTTTTGCAGTAAACCTTTTTATTACCACTATTTATAAATGTGAAATTTACTTTTTTACTTTAAAATATTACAGATATACAAAGGTTTTTTGGTTACATGTTATCAATTTTGTTATGCTTAAGTCAGGGTTACAAGTGTGCCCATCACTCATTAGGTAGGTTTTAGCCCATCCCCCCTCCCTCCTACCCATCAATATTGCTTGATTGACAGCAAGTTTTACAGCCCTCTGTGCACTGTACATTCATCAGTTAGTTCTCATTTACTAGCAACTACACATGCTGTTTGTTTCTATTCTTTAGATACTTCAACTTAGAATAATGGTTTCCAGTTTTATCCAAATTGTTGCAAAAGGCCTCAATTTTATCCTTCTTCCTGGCTGTGCAGTATTCCACAGTATACACATACCACATTCTGTTAATCCACTCATGAACTGGTGGGCAACTAGGTTGATTCCACATGTTTGCAATTGTGAGGTGTGCTGCAATAAACATTTGAGTGGAGGTATCTTTTTGATAAAATGAGTTCTTTTCCATTGGGTAGATACCCAGCAGTGGGATTGCTGGATCAAATGGTATGTCTACTTTTAGTTCTTTGAGAAATCCCTGTACTGACTTGCATAGAGGTTTTACTTATTTGCAGTCCTACCAACAGTGTATAAGCATTCCTCTTTCTCTCCATCTATGCTTGCAACTATTGTTTTTGTACCTTTTAATAAAACCCATTCTAACAGGGGTACGGTTATGTCTAATTTGAGTTTTAATCCATATTTCTCTGATAATTGAGCACTTTTCATGTGTTTATTGGACATTTGTCTATCTTCTTTTGAAAAGCTTCTCTTCATGTCTTTTACCCACTTTTTATACTTTTTCTTTTTTTTTTTTGTAGAGACAGAGTCTCACTTTATCACCCTTGGTAGAGTGCCATGGCATCACACTGCTCACAGCAACCTCCAACTCCTGGACTTAGGCAATGCTCTTGCCTCAGCCTCCTGAGTACCTGGGACTACAGGTGCCCACCACAACACCTGGCTATTTTTTTGTTGCAGTTTGGCTGAGGTCGGGTTTGAACCCACCACCTTCGGTATATGGGACTGGTGCCCTTACCCACTGAGCCACAAGCGCCACCCTTTTGCCCACTTTTTAATAGGGTTGTTTGCTTTTTCCTCTCTGATTTGCTGGAGTTCTTTATAGATACTGGTTATTAGCCCTTTACTGGAATGTATAACTTGCAAACATTTTCTCTCAGTCTGTAGGTTATCTATTTGTTATATTGATTATTTCTGTAGCTATGTAGAAGCTTTTCAACTTAATCAACTCCCATTTATTTTTGTGTGTTGCTCTGACTGTCTTTGTCCTTTTCATCCATTCTTTCCCTAGACCAATATCTAGAATTTAAGAGTTTTTGCAACATTTTATTCTAGAGCTCTTATAGTTTCATGCCTTAAGTCTTTTTTGAAGTAAGTCTCTTTACCCATCTTGAATCAATGTTTGCAAGTGGTAAGAAACCATTTAAGTGGATCCTGTTTCATTTTCCTGCATGTGGCCACCCAATTTTCCCAGCACCATTAATTGAATAGGGCTTCTTTTCTTCAGTATATATTGTTGTCTACTTTGCCAAAGACCAGTTAGCTATATATGGATGGTTTTATATCTGGGTTCTCTGTTCTGTTCTATTTTTCTATTTCTCTATTTTTGTTCCAATACCATGCTGTTTTGATCAGTATAGCCTTGTTGTATAGTTGGAAGTCTGGTAATGTGATGCCTCCAGATTTGGTGTTTTTACTTAAGATTGCTTTGGCTATTCAGGCTCTTTCCTGGTTCCCAAAAAAAGCATCAAATTATGTTTTCTAGATCTGTGAAATATGACTTTGGTATTTTTAAAATTTCAGATAATGTATCATATAGATGATTAGATTACATTCTTTGCATTTGTTAGGTAAAGTCCAAATTGTAGTTGTGCCCCTCACCCAGGAGGTGTTACCACAAACCCTTAGATTGTGCCTATAAGGTGCCCTTATCCCCTATCCCTACTCCCTCCTACACCTTCCTTCTTGATCCTCCCCCCACCACAAGTTTGTGCTTTTCTCTTGTGTGGGCACGTATTTGTTAATCTACTGGTTTCATATTAGTATCAAGTACATTGGATACTTGATTTTTCATTCTTGTGATACTTCACCAAGGAGAATGTTCTCCAACTCTATCCAGGTTAATATAAATAATGTAAAATCTCCATCTTTTTATGGCTGAATAGTATTCCATGGTATACATATACCACAGTTTATTAATCCATTCATGTGTTCATAGGCACATGGTTGATTCCACATCTTGGTACTTGTGAACTGAGCCTCAATAAACATTCTAGTGCATGTGTCCTTATGATAAGATGATGGGCTTTTTCCCTCTGGGATTGTGAGATCAAATGGAAGGTCTACTTTTAGTTCTTTGAGAATTCTCCCTATTCCTTTCCAAAGAGGCTGTATTAATTTGCATCCTACCAGCAGTGTAAAAGTGAGTGGTCCCTTCTCTCCACACCCTCTCCACACCTTCTCTCCACACACATCTGCAGCTTTAGGACTTTGTGATGTGGGCTATTCTCAATGGGATTAGGTGATATCTCAGGGTGACTGTGATTTGCATTTCTCTGATAATTAGGGATGATGAGCATTTTTTCAAGTTTTTTTGCCATTCATCTATCTTCTTTGGAGAAGGTTCTGTTCATATCTCTTACTCAGTGATAAATGGGATTGTTTGCCTTTTTCTTGTTGATTAATTTGAGTTCTCTGCAGATTCTTGTTATCAATTCTTTGGCAGATTTGTAACATGCAAATCTTTTCCCATTTGTAGGCTGTTTGCTTTAACTATTGTGTCCTTAGCTGTCTTAATTAAGTCTTATTTATTTTTGTTGTTGCAATTGCTAATGGAGTCTTCTTCATAAAATCTTTCCTTTCCTTAGGCCAATATCATCAACTCACCTTGGAGTTCTACCTCTATTCCCCTGTGGTTTGAAAAGACACAAAGTACAATTTCTATTCTTTAATTTTACTGAAGTTGATTTGTGTCCTAGGATACTGTTGATCCATGAACTGGCAAGAAGAACATATTCTCAATAGGTTTAGGATGGTGTATTTTATATATGTCTACTAAGCCTAATTGTTCTAGATCACATTTAACTCCCTTGTTTCTTTGTTTAGGTGCTGTTTAAAGGATCTGTCCAGTTTTGTCAGTGGGTTATTGAAGTCCCTAGGTATTATGATAATGTAGGATGTCATATTGTTCAGACCACTTAAGATTTGTTTCATAAATCTGGGAGCATTTAAGTTGGGTGCATATATATTTCACATTGATGTGTCTCCTTCTTTTATTGTTCCCTTCACCAGTATGTAATGACCAGCTTTGTCTTTCTTTACTTTTGTTGCTTTAAATTCACTTTTATCTGGGAATAAAATTATGACCCCTCCTTTCTTCTGATTTCCCATTTGCCTGAAATGTTTTTGTTTGTTTGTTTTTGTTTTTGGCTGGGGCTGAGTTTGAACCCACCAGCACCCTACTCCTTCGAGTCACGGGGACCACCCGCCTGAAATATTTTTAATAGCCCTTCACTCTGAGTCTTGTTTTGTCCTTAGAGGTTATGTGTGTTTCCTGATGACAACATATGATTGGCTTATGGTTTTTTTATCCAGTCAACCAGCCTGCTTCTTCAGTGGGGAATTCAAGCCATTCTCATTTATTGAAAGAACTGATCAACTTAGTGGAGTTCTTTTTATCACTTAGGCTATTGCAGAAGTTAGGCTTTGACCATTCATTTCCTGGTGTCATTATTTTTGTGATGGTCCACTGTGATGGTCTCTGTGTAATAAGGATCTGAATACTTCCTGCAGAGCTAGTCTTATAGTGGCAATTTTCCTCAATGCTTGATTCTCAGTAAAAGATCTGATGTCTACATCAAATTCAAAACTTAGTTTGGTAGGATACAGGATCCTAGAAGGAAGTTGTTTTGTTTGAGTAAGTTGAAAGTCAAAGCCCAAACTTTTCTGGTTTGTAAAGTTTCAGCTGGGAAGTCCCCTCTCACTCTGATGGATCTTCTCCTATAGGTCAATTGGTGCTTACAGAATTTTCTTTCATTTTGTCCTTGGCCAAAGTCTTTTTTTTTTTTTTTTGCAGTTTTGGCCAGGGCCAGGTTTGAACCCACCACCTCTGGTATATGGGGCCGTCACCCTACTCCTTTGAGCCACAGGCACCGCCCCCTGGGCCAAGTTCTTTACAATATATCTAGGAGATGCTTTATTTGTATTCAGATTTTGTATTGTATTTTATTTGTATTGAGACAAACCAGGGTTCACTATCTATCTAAAAAGTATGTGTCACTCTTCTTATGCTTCAGGGATACCTACAATTCCTATGTTTGGATACTTTGTGAAGTCCATAATTCTCTAAGAGATTTCTCCATTTTTCCTCTCTTCTTTTTTGCCTCTTTAAATGCTTACATTAGCTTCAGGGCATTCACCTCTAGCTCCTAGATTCTTTCTTCTCCATGGTTTAATCTATTATCGATACTTTCTACTGTATCTTTAATTTCCCTGAATGATTCCTTCAATTCCTTTAAGGGCCAATATATCCTTTCTGATTTCATCATGTCTTTCATTCATTTCTTGGGTCAATTTTTGGATTTCCTTTTGGTAGTTTTCCACTGTCCCTTCAATTCTCTTTATCATTTTTGCTATCCATACTCTAAATTCCCTTTTTGTCATTTCCATAATTTATTTATAGGCAGGATCCTCTGAAGTAGCTGCCTTATGATCCCTTGGTTGGGGGGGGGGGGGGTTTGATCTGTTCTGGTTTCTTCATATTGCCAGAATTTTTTTGTTGGTTTCTCCTCTTATGTGCTTTCTTCTTGTTCACTTCCTTCCCCTACTTTTTCCCTTCACTTCCTCCTCCTCCTTAAATTTCCCTGTCTCTGTGCTCGGGTGTTGGAATGGGTTTTTGGTACAGGGACAAAAGGAAGAGAAGAGATAAGAACAAAAAGGGAGAAAAGAAAGAAAAAGGAAAATTTTTCAAATTTTTTTAAAAAGGACAAAAAAGGACAGAAGGAGAAAAATAGGAATGACAGTGGTGTTGGGCAGGATATTGTGACCAACACCTGTAATCCCATGATAATGGGTAGCCAGGGCAGGTGGGTCCCAAGATTAGGAGCTCCTTACTAGTCTGAGCAAAAGCAAGATCCCACTTCTACCAAATATAGAAAAAAATCACTACGTGTCATGGCAGGGACCAGCCAATACAGTCTCTCAGAAGGCCAAAACTAGAGGGATGCCCTAACCTAGGGTTTTCAGGCCTCTATCAGCCAGGCCAATGCCATGGTACCCCAGCCCAGACCTTAAAGCAGGGCTCTGTCCCAGAAATAAAATGCAGAACAAAATAGAACAACAAAATAATAATAATAAAACCAAAGGGGAAAAAAGCAAATATCTTGTGTGTTAAGAGATTTACGAAGATGAGAAAAATTAAAAAAATAAAATCACCACAAAAAGAGGAAAGAAAAAAGATATAAAAAGAAAAAATAAGAAGAAAATCAATAACAAATATGTAAACTTTGATATTGAAAAATAAAGAAACAAGAAAAACAATCAACAATTTAAAAAGTTATATATAAAATGCAACATATCACCTGGACACTGGGTGGCAATTTAAAAAGAATATAATGCAAGATATTTCCTGGACACTAGTTTGTGCTCTGGGGTTAGGAAATGGAAAAAAAAAAAAAATCATGCTGCTTCTGTTGGTATTGTGGGGCCAGGAAGTTGCTAGCTAGTTGCTATGTAGACCTGGTCTTATTTTCTGGTTTATTTGATTATAATCTGGGTGGTATTGCTGTGCAAGTGTTGAATCTCCATAGGATACAAAGTCAGCACCCCCATATATTTCATGGGCCACAAAAATAGTGCTCCTGAGCCTTTGTGAAGATAAAACCAGAACTTTTTTTATAGTTCAATAATACAGTAGCTATAATTTTATAGTCACTTAACCAAAAAAACTTAGGCACTTAATAATTTTCTTGATATAGTAAAAAATCATACATACATTTACATCGCCTTTTTCTTACCTGGCTGTTTCTTCCTGAATGTCCTTCTTTATTTTGGAAATATTTTTCCTCAGAGATTCTAAATCACTAGATGTTCTATTCACAGTGGCTTTTAAAGAATCCAGCTATTCAACAGTTAACAGACAGAAATTATATATTTATATATTTATTCTATATTACATAAATTAATTTCATTACTGAGAAGTTTAATTCTGGCCACTTTATGTTATAACCTACAACACACCCATAAAAACAGTAACCATTTTTCTATAATTAATATGTACTAACAGATTCTCTTACTGGTCTAGCATCGAATTTTAATTGTCTTTTTTGTATAATAAAGGCAAATTATAAAGACCTACACATTTGTGTTAAAAGCAAAGGCAGAAATGTCCAATATCACTGAACCTACTCAGATAGGACACATCCCAAGATTGAAGATAAAATAACCACATGCATAAAGTGCTCACATCAATCATAAGAAGTCTGAATGGATTTGAAAAATCCCCAGAGATTCTAATACATCAACCTCCTAACAAATGACACATACTTTGTTGTGAATATAAACTGTTAATTCCAGATTCAAATTTTCCCCTTCATTTATAACCTCTTGCAAAAACCCTTACATCTCATGAGAAAACTATTAGGACAGATAAATTCAACAAAAATATTCAACATTATAGATCAAATAAATCAACATACAAAAACCAGTTGTGTTTTCTACACTAATAACAAACTATCTGAAAAGTAAGTCAAGAAAGCCATCCCATTAACAATAGCATCCAAAGGCTTGGCGCCTGTGGCTCAAGTGGCCAAGGTGGTGGGTTCGAATCCAGTCCAGGCCCGCCAAACAACAATGACGGCTACAACCAAAAAATAGCTGGGCTTTGTGGCAGGTGCTTGCAGTCCCAGCTACTTGGGAGGCTAAGGCAGGAGACTCGCTTGAGCCTAGGATTTGGAGGTTCCTGTGAGCTGTGATGTCACCGCACTCTACCCAGGGGGATAGCTTGAGGCCCTGTCTCAAAAAAAAAAAAAACAATAGCATCAAAAAGAACAAAATACTTAGGGATAGAGTATAATAATTATATATATAATAATAAATATATTTAAATAAAAATAAATTAAGATATCCTGTATTCACAATTTGGAAGAACTAACACTGTTAAAATGCTCATACTACCAAAAATGATCTACAGGTTTTTAAAAGCCGTCAAAATCAGAATAGAGTCATTTATGACAAACTCTGACACAACATAACTCAAGAAGACCATGAAGGGAAGTTCTCACATATATTTGCTTGATAACAAGAACTATCCCAAGAGAATCTGCCAGAACCCATAGCCTCACATGAAGATCACTGCAACCTTCCACAAAAATACTTCTATGAAGTTGTCTGCCTAGCAACTATCTGACCAACCTTGAACCCATGCCAGTTTTCTTACTGATCCTTGTATTCAGGATTATTATATTAAAACAACTTGCATAACCTTTCTCATTTTCCCTTTAAAACCCCTTGCCTTCCTTTACCTCCTTATGCCTGTTTTCATTCACAGTGTACATATCCTGGCTTTGCAAATTCTCTCCTCATTCCAGATGAAACAGTATTTTTAGAAAGCCTCTTTTTCTCTTTCTCTGTGTGTTATTTAGGCTGACAGATTCAATATAATCTCTATCAAAACTTCAATGCCATTCTTCAGAGAAATAAAAAAATAATCCCAAAATTCATATCAGAACACAAAAGACCTCAACTAGGTCTCTGTGATTACTAAAGATTACTAAAGCAATCTTGAGTAAGAACAACAAAGCTAGGGGCATCACACTTCCTAATTTAAAACTATATCACAAAGCTATAGTAATCAAAATCCATCAGGAACCACATGAGGTTGGTTCCAGGACCTGTTATGGGTTACCAAATCCACAGATGTATAAGTACCTTAAAATGATGTCTGTTTGTATATAACCTGGGCACCTCCTTCTGTATACTTTAAATCATCTCTAGATTACTTATAATACCTAATGAAGTATAAATACTATGTAAATAATTGTTATACTGTATTTTTATTTGTATTATTGTTATTATATTGTTATTTTTATTGACTTTTGTTCTTTAATATTTTTCATCTGATGTTGTTTCAATCCACAGATGCAAAACCCATGGATCAGGAGACTGAATATACAGGGAAACAAACGAACAAACAAAAATGGGCACAGAGACCAACAGGACAGAATACAGAGCCCAGGAATAAACCCACACATAGATAATCAACTCATTTTCAACAAAATGGTATAGGGAAAACTTGATAATCACATGTGAAAGAAAGAGAGAGTGTAAGAGAGAGAGGCAAAAAAGAAAGGAAGGGGGTGCCGCCTGTTGCTCAAAGGAGTAGGGCACCAGCCCTATATGCCCAAGTTGGCAGGTTCAAACCCAGCCCAACCGGAAAAAACAAGAAAACAAAAAATGGGGTGGCACTTGTGGCTCACAGGAGTAGGGCACTGACCCCATATGCTGGAGGTGGTGGGTTCAAGCCCAGCCCTGGCCAAAAACTGCAAAAAAAAAAGGAAGAAAGGAAAGGAAGGGAGGGACAGAGGGAGGGACAGAGGGAGGGAAAAAAGGAAGAAAGAAGCAATTAGACCTTTCTCTTGTACACACAAATCTATTCAAAATTAAAGGATTAAAGACTTAAATGTAAAACCTGACACTATAAAAGTCCTAGAAGAAAACAGCAGAAAAGCTATTTGACATTGATCTCTTTAAAGATCTACTGGATTTGACACCAAAATCATAGGCAATAAAATCACAAATAAACAAATGGGATTACATCAAACTAAAAAGTTTCTGTAAGAAAAGAAAATAGTTAACAAAATGAAAAGGCAACCTATAGAATGGGAAAAATACTTGCAAACTATATATCTGACATGGGGTTAATCTCCAAAGTACATAAGAAACTCACACACTCAATAGCAAAAAAAAATATATTTTGATTAAAAAATTATCAAAGGACCTGAATGGATATCTTTCCAAAGAAGATATACAAATGGCCAAAATGTATATGAAAAGATGAAATGTAAATCAAATCTACAATGACATATTATCGCTACTATCAAAAGGTCAAAAGACGACAAATGTCGGTGAAGATGTGAGAAAAGGGAATCTTCATACATTGTTGATGAAATGTGAAAGAGTATGGCCACAATGGAAAAGAGCATGGAGTTTTCTTAAAAATCAAAACTAGAACTGCCCTATAATCTAGCAGTTCTCCTTACAGGCATAAATCCAGAGGACATGAAATCAGTTTATTGAAGAGATACTGGTACTCCAATGTTCATTACAGAATTATTCACAATAGCCAAGACAGGAAAATCATATAAGTGTCTGTGAGAAGATGAAGGTATAAAGAAAGTATACACACACACTCACATACACGTACACACACAGAGGAGTATTACTCGGCCTTTAAAAAACGATGAAATACTATCATCTGCAATAACATGGGTAAGCCTGAAAGCATTATGCCAAGTGAAATAAGCCAGGCGCAAAAGGACAAATATTATAGATCTTAGTACGTGTGGAATTTTTTTTAAAACAGTAAAACTCAACATTAACATACATTAGAATGGTGGTTACGAGGAGCTGAATATTGGTGAAAAATATAAACCTTCAGTTATAAGATGAGCAAGTTCTGGAGACCTAATTAGAGCATGGTTAATAAAAATTTATTAATACTTGAAATTATTCTAGTTAATAGTAACGTATTATATACTTGAAATTTGCTGAGAGTAGACCTGATGTATTCTCACCACACCAGTAAAATGGTAGCAATGTGAACTGATGGATAGAGTAATCAGCTTGACTGTGGTCATCAGTTCAACTCCATATATGCATGTGTTTTTATATATACACATTTACATAAACATCAGATTTTATATCTTAAATATATAGAATTTTTGTCAATTATTTTCAATGAATCTAGAAAAATGAGACATATGTATTTTTAAAAACAGCTTTTACAAACTATTAAGGGTAATAATCCCAATGTAAGACTGAATCTCTAACATACTAGTGTGTAAAAAATATTTAGAAAATAAATAATTTCCTTATACACAAACACTCACACATGACCGGTCTTAGCAATATTAACGAAGACAGCTGGAAAAAAGTGGAACCAACCAAAATGTCCATCAACTGATTGGTGGATAAACAGTGTGGTATATCCACAGATGGAATATTATTTTGCATTAAAAGTAACACAGGACTGACACATGGTACAACATGGATGGACCTTAAAAACATTATGCTAAGGAGGCCGGAAACAAAATCCACACATTATACAACTGCATTTGTATGAAATCTCCAGAATAGGAAACTCCAAAGAGACAAAAAGTAGATTAGTAGTTGTTAGGGGATAGGAAAAAAGGGGAATGGAGAGTGACCACTTTAAAAAATATGGGGACATGGGGTTTCTTTTAGAAGTGACAAAATCATCCTGAAATTAGATGGCGGTGATGTTTGTACAACTCTGTGAACATACTGAAAACAACTGAATTGTATACTTTAAAAGGGTGAATTATGGTATGTGAATTATATATCAATAAATAAATTACAAATGAATGAGTAATCAATAAATCCCTTCATTCTTTTCTGCAGTTGTTTTAAACTTGGAAGTTTTTAAGAATGAGCTATCAGCAGGGACATGTAATTTAGGCAAGAAATTTCTTTGCTTTAAATTTTTAGGACTTTATGTAATTATTCTCTTTAGACAGAAAAAGTTCTGTCCTTCTCTATAAGAGATTAAAAAGCACAATACATTATAGAATAAAATGCTCTATAATATTACATCTAAATATTTGTAAATTCAGACAGCATGGCCTCAAAGCAAAAATTTCTTAAAGATTCCCTTATGGCTAACTAGGGGTACACTTATTCTCCCTACAAAATAATGTAACTGGCCTGAATGCCTGCAGAAGTAGGAAAGAACAAAGCAGGAAAAGTTTTGTTCTCTTACTCTGTTTCCAGGTACTTTATCACCACATTATCTTACCACTAATTTGAAAGATATCCCTTAACAAAGTGAGAAACTAAACTTAAGCAGCTACACCTAAAATGTGAGAGTTAGAACCACACATGCACATGTAGCACTGGGACGATGCGTGAAGTCAGCACTAACTCATCACACTGTCGATACTCAGCTTTGCACTTGCCTCCTATCTCGTCATTGTGGTTTCCCGTCTAGACCGTTGGAAGCACCAGGTCTCAGCTCCCTTAGAGCACACCACACAGAGTGGGGCCCACTCCAGAGGGAGTCCTTGCTACCCACACCTCGCCACCCAGGACCTCAATTCCACTCTCCTACAAGTTCCACAGAACAAAGGAAAGTAACAGAAAGCACTAGAAGGCAGTTCCTTAATCAAAGGAAAGGCTTTACGCTTACTTTTTGCGGTAATGCGTCATGAACACACAAACCAGCCTTGTTTGGGTTACATACCTCATCCTTCAGCTGCCCTCTACTCGTCTCGTGGTTCTGATATTCCGTTCTACATTTTAAAAGTTTGCGATCAGCAACAGTTATTTTTTTCTCATACTCTGCGTTATTCCCAATCTCATTTTCCAAAAACTTAATCTTTTCCTTAACCAAATTTTCCTTTTCTCTTGTTTCTTGTTTTGTTCTTGCTAGTGCCTAGGATTGAAACAAATGTGTTTACCTCAAAATATGTTCAATATGACAAAATTAAAATGAAAAGAATTTAATCTTTATTTTTCTATTATATTCAGTATTTATTTTACCAAAACATCTTCAAAGAAGATGGTCCTTTAAAAAGAGTCTTTTTAATGTTAATCAAAAATATTAATATGCTACACACTAATATCTCTAAACTCATATTGTTAAAGGTCTCTATATTTTCTTTTATCTATATGGAACTTTGCTAAAGAAATAAGAAAAACAGTTAAGCTTTTTTTTTTTTTTTTTTGAGACAGAGCCTCAAGCTATCCCCCTGGGTAGAGTGCCATGGCATCACAGCTCATAGCAACCTCCAACTCCTGGGCTCAAGCGAGTCTCCTGCCTCTGCCTCCCAAGTAGCTGGGACCACA